>BGZK01000688.1:0-314008 GCA_005406025.1 Eumeta japonica
GCGTGCCTTCAAAATTGCTATTTCCTCCGTCTGAAAGAGGCGGAGGTAATCGGCATCCAAGCCAGAGTAGCTCGCGACCTCCTGCCAGTTATAGACCGATCAGCCTCCTGAGCGGTTTGGCTTAAATATTTCGAGAGAGTTCTTAAAGCTCGTCTCATTAATCACCTATTCGGCAAAGCCTATCATTGATGAACAGTTCGGTTTTCGTCCGGCCCACTCATGTCCACAGCAAGTCCTCCGTCTAGTCGAATATGTCATGGAGGGCTTTTAAAACTAAACAAAAACCGTAGCTGTCTTTGGCAAGCTAAGGCCTTTAATATGGCGCCGGTTTGTATATAAACTATATTCCCTCGAAGTACCAGATCGTCTCATATTCATTAAGAAAATTCCCTCTCCAATAGGTATTTACACGTTTAGGCAGAGCGTACTCACTCGACCAGACGATTAATCAGAGCCGGGTTCCGCAAGGCTCCGCCCTCTCCCCTTCTATACTCCGCGTACACCAACGACATACCGCCCGACGTCCGGCGTCCAGCTCGCGCTTTTCGCTGATGATACCGCGCTCTTTTAGAGTGGACTAGGCGTTCCATCTTCCGCCACCTTCCGAAGGCCATTGATGAGCTAGGCCAATGGTTCCGGAAGTGGCGGATCGAAGTAAATTCGGATAAGTCGGCAGCTATACAATTCAAGTATAGCAAGAATAGGTCTAAACTTGTTGTCGACTGGAACTCTCCCAACCTCAAAATGTTGAACACGAGAATTCCGTGGCAACGGTCTTATAAATATTTAGGTGTCACGCTCGATAAAAATCTCCACTTTCGAGAACACATCGCGCGAGTTAGGAAGAATGCGCTTTTCTACACAGCAAGGCTCGGAGCCATGCTCGGTAGGAAAAGCAAATTATCTAGGCGCAATAAGCGCACGCTTTACAAAATGTGTATTAGGACGGTGATAACGTACGCGTGCCCAGTATTCGCTCACGCCGATCCTAAGGCACTACATAGGTTACAAGTAGTACAGAATAAATTCTGTAGAGCAGCAACGAACCCACCAATGTGCGTCCAATAGCAACGGACGCACATTGGTGCGTTCGTAATTCCATTCTCCATAGAGATTTGGAACTCCCCACCCTTTCTAAATATATGAAGGAAGCATCGAAGCGATTTTTCGACATCGCGGGATCATATCCCAATGCGCTCCTTCGAGCGGCGGTTGACTATCAACCGCCGCCCCACCACTATCCGTAGACCACAGAACGTACTGTTCGATCCACCTGACGTTCTTGCGCAGTTATAGCCTTAATGACGTCAACGACACCCAGCTTGACTGGAATAGGTCAATCCGCTGGTTAGGTCATCAACCTGAGCTCACTTACTCACCCCGGCCGCCGCAGACGCCATCCCGGCCGGACAGGAGGTGACGGTTTCCGGTGACACCCTATGCCGAGGCGACATCCTTCAGGAGTCGTCCATAGGGCATGTCACGCGCCGTCGGCACTCACACGTGCCGTCCGGCCGCGCTCGGTGAAGCTATAGAAGTCGTCCGACTGGTCGCCAGACTCGTCGCCTGACTATATAGCATAGCCGACACAACTACTTCACCTTCAGGGGGACTTTTTTAGTGGGTTTCAGCCCTACACTACCCACGCGTACGGGCGCGAGGGTGTGCAGGATAGACATTTTTTACACCCTCCACGTCGCAAGTGGGAAACCAAAAAAAAAAAATTTTTCGTTTTTGTTGCTAACTAAGCTATTGGTTTACGAATATCGCTAATGTGCTAAATACAGAAAATACTTTTATTTTCAACTTTTACTTGAGATTGGAAAACGTAGCCCAAACAAAAGCTATACGGTACAAAATCACCCTAAGTCACCAAAAATCACACTAAGACTGTATTAGGCAATCATACCACATATTCTTTTCGATTACTTGCCGGTCGCGCCTCAGTACATGCATATACCTTTTACCGGGGCCGAGGTTAAAAACTCTCTTAAAGCTATTCATCCTCGAAAGGCCACGGGTATTGATGGGTTCACATCAGATATATGCTATTTGGCCATCTTCTGAGACCTGGGATTGTTCCTAGTGATGGCTAACAAATGCCTAAAGCTGAGATACTTTCCTCGGGTCTGAACAGTGATTACCGTCAAGGTAATCCCGAGGCCGAGCAAAGACGATTATGCCCGTCCGAAGTTTTACCGACCCATAGATCTGCTCCCTGTGCGAGGCAAAACTATGGAAAGGATGCAGGTCGGGCACTTAAAATAACATTTAATACCGCTGCTGCAAGAAATGCAGTACGTCTTCACGCGGCAGTACGGGACAGAAGACGCCCTCTGTAATTCAATGACATACATATATAATGAGTTAAATCTCAAAACCATCTATAATAGTGTCATTGAACATAGAGGGCGCCTTCGACAATGCGTTATAGCCGGCGTTGTAGACCCAGCTGCTCGCTATAAAGAAACGACGCACCATGGGAAGCACGGGTGAGATCACCAAATGCTTTTTTCTCCGAGTAGAACAAGTGTCCTCGGACAATTCGAAATGACGTCCCAAATAGGGCAAGCCATAACGAGTCATGGTAGGTTCGTGCAATACCTGTTTAGGAGTGAACTGTAGAACTCACCGTACTGCGCCTGTAACTCCGCCGAAACCCAGGTGGTGTTATACATTCTCGATGATTCCGATATGTTCCTTGGAGAGCGTGCCGCGCTGAAGATCAGGATAAATGTCTAGATTAAGCGGTGGCACTTTCTGGAAATTACGGATAACGAGGAAAAAAGGAAAATGTTCTTGACTTGTTGTAGAATGTTGGTAGAAAAATGTAAAAAACTGAATAGTGAGTAAAGTGCAAAGAAAATGAAAATGTTAAGGAAAATCGAAGGCTATAGAAATAATGTAAATTTGATCGAAAATTGAGGAAAGGAAAGAATTGTTAACAATAGAAAGGAATTAAATTAAGACCTTAAGATGGTAGGTAAAAATTGTTTAGAAGATCAGAAACGTAAAACTAACATAAAAATAATCTATGAAAGTGTAACAAAGATGTAAGTTTAAGTTTAAGGTGTAAGTTTAAACAAAAAAGTAAAAGTATTTAAAATTTGGTACTTTGGTACTACGGAATGCGATAAATGTTTATGAACCATGGCCACCATACCACGGGGGCAAAAAAGTACATACATATACCAAGGGCTACAATGCACAACCAGCGCTGTAATATATTACAGCGCTGGTTGTGCTCGTTTGCTTTGCTCGTTGGCTCGGATGAGTGAAAATGTAACCGATTTCATTCTCCTATTTACTAATGTATTATACAAATGTTACCACAATACTTTTTTAATCCATATTAATATTATAAATGCGAAAGACAAGGAAACGAATATAGGCAATTATGTGTTTGTTTGTCTGTTTGTTTGTAATTTATTCTCATAGCTCTACAATAGTAAAATTGATTTTTATTAATTTTAATATATTAAAAGAGTACATCATTTTATAAAACATGAACTATGAAAACATGAACTCAGTTTATTTATTTTTTTCCATACGTCTACTTTTACATCAACAGCCGTTGACCTATTTCGATGAAATAAAAAATAATAGAACTGATTCCCACATAAAATATTTTTTTCTATTAAGTGATACAGACTACCTGCTTAAGAAACTGAAAAAAATCTTAGTTGTATTTCGAGAGATACAAAGATATTGAAAGCTAATTAGCCTTTGTTATAAAAACAAACGACTTGATTCGTATAATTCCGTACGCCATTTAAAAAAAATGTGTTTTAGAGTCTATGATCACATAATACAAATAATTTTAATACTAAAAGAAACTAAAACATTCATGTTAAAGCCGTTATAATTTTATTAGATATTTGTATTTTAATTTCACGTTTTTTCAAATCGTCGTCAATACGCAGTTTTTATCATAAAAGTGTTAAGGACTTGTAAATAGATTTTTTTTCTTTATTACTGGACGTCAAATAATCCAAACTATATTGTGTGGAATCTAAGGTAACACAATTTACGATGTATTTTCGAGTAATCAATCTAAAGTAAAATAATGTCAAGTCTCAATCAGAGTCAAACAATGTTTTGTTGCCATTATTGTCATTCTGTTTCTTGCTTTGGCTTAAGCTGTGGTTTAGGTTTATTTGTTGAATTAAAGTATATGTAAACGAATATTATAAATGAAGCTTCTTAAACCCAGTTGGGTATCGCACGATGGTAGGAATTTCACAACTTAACTATAATTTGAAATTTATGTACAATGCATTAATAATTTTCATTTAAACAGATAAACCAATATTTTCCGTGGACGTTCACCCCGCCGGCATACGATTTGCGACCGGTGGACAAGGTAGTGATTCTGGTCGAGTTGTTGTGTGGAATCTAAATCCTGTACTGTCGGAGGCCAGTGAAATGGACCCGTTAGTTCCTAAAATGTTATGTCAAATGGATAAACATCTAGGTTAGAACAATTATTATTATTTACAGGAACAACCCATGACAATGAGTGCGCTCATTATATACTAGCTTTTTGTCAACACTGTGTTCATTTAAACACTCGTAATTTTAATAAGTCTATTTAGTTTATTTCAACATATTAAAATGAAATATTAGAATATTATTAATTTGCTCAAATTTTTCTCATCGAAGTATAAAAAAATGTTTGGGCACAAATAAATTATAGAATGCCAATATTATATATTAAAATAACTTTTCAATCCAAGAAAGTGAACAAGGTTTCATCTTGTTGAAGTCCTAATTGCTGTTTTATAATACTTGAGTGAAAAATAGAAAAATTAAAAGAATTAATACGCTATATGTCAATTAATTTTAAATCAAAGAATGAGCATAATATGATAATCACATAGCCTTTTTGTACTTTTAAAGATATATGAAAATTTGAAATTACATTTGTTTCTAATTTCTTTATAGTAATATTACTTAATGATTGTTATTTCATCTAAACAAATTCAGTAGATACACAAAAGTTAAAGGTCATTGTCAGTTTTTGAAAGTTGATTGAAGGTTTGATTAAAACTTATTTTAGATCTCAGATTATTTTATATGTGTGATTCATTATTTTTAAATCAATGTAGTTCTTTGACAAATTAATGTGATAGTGCATTTGGTATAGTAAGTTTTTATACTTACAGCTTGTGTGAACTGTGTAAGATGGAGTAATGGTGGCAAATATTTGGCATCTGGTGGAGATGATCGACTTGTCATGGTTTGGGCTTTAAGTGGTCCTGCTATAAATGTGGGAAAAAATAAATTTGAATCTTGGCGATGTATTTCTACCCTACGGGGGCATGCAGGTTGGTCATTATGATGTATTCTTCAAAATGCAATTTATGTATATATTTACACTACAAAATCAATAATTATTTTGTTGAAGAAGTTAGTTCGATTTTGTGATAGTCTTTTTATTGTTAAGGGTTAGTAAACATTACGTTGTTAAATATATTTTTACTTTTTAAATTTTCTAGTTCTAAATTCTAAAATTTTGAACTAAACTAAATTATATTTCTATTGCAGGAGATGTTTTGGATCTAGCATGGTCACCATTGGATAAATGGTTAGCCAGTTGTAGTGTTGACAACACCATAATTATATGGAATGCAGAAAAATTCCCAGAAATGGTATGTGTCCTGAATGGTCACACTGGTCTCGTAAAAGGAGTTGCTTGGGATCCGGTAATTACACATCATATCAAATTTATACACAGTTAGGGAATTTTAAGATTTTTTTCCCTTAAAAATTGTAATTGTTATATATACAAATGTGCCCTAAATCTATAATGTTAATGTTATATATATAAAGGTACCCTAATCCATGAGTTATTTAATCTTATCGAGTGGACCAATTGCACATGCTTTAGAACAAATCCCAGTAGATCTAGACCTGCTGAATTCAATTTAGTTTTAATTAAAGTTTCAATTATTTATGTACTACTTTTATTTCAACAACAATATCAATGAATTTATTGTTGAAAAATAAAGTTACAGTAATTTTCAATTTTTTGCTACAATGAATAAATCACAAAAATCTCCTGTGTTATATTAGCCATTGAAATAGTTTTAATTTAAACAAATATCTATAATAATTTCAGGTTGGAAAATACTTGGCATCACAATCAGATGATAAATCATTGCGAGTGTGGAAAACAGCCGATTGGGCTCAAGAGTCAGTTATTACAGAACCATTTGAGGAGTGTGGAGGTTCGTGAAATACAAATTGTACAACTCATTTCATTTACTATATTCGTGCGATGGACGACTATAGTGGCTGGATAGCAAGATATGAGTTAATACGTATTTCACTAATACTGTCTGTTTAAACATGTTTCTTCCATTAACAAACTACCATTTATTTATGCTTAATATTTTATTATCCTAATAGTGTGTATAAAATATTAAGGTGAAGTAGTCATAGAGTGGTCTAATGTTATCAAATAATAAGTCACTTGATTATTAAATTGTGTTATCTTACTTTTGTTACATTAATGTATTACTTTATTAAAAGCACCATTTTGCTGCAAAAAATATATATGCTTATCACAAGAATTATTTTCGTCAATAAATACTCAATTTATAAATTGCGAGTGTCATTGTTTCATGTCATGAATGTACTAATTTTTCTATCAATGAAATTAAAATGCATAATATTATTATACATATAATTTGTAATGTTGTAATTAGTTAATGTTATATTTGTTATAATTAGTAATAGTTTTAATAATAATTTTATTAAAAATCATTAATTTAGGTGAATCACTAACATTTAAAATGGCATGGTCCATGCAGCAATGCCTAGCTGAAAATAAAATGAACAGCATAGAAACCAATATAATATAAATATTAATACTCAACGTCATAAACATTGTTCAATATTATTGTTCTTATATTATTGTTAAATCTCAGAGGCAAGAAATATACTAATTTAAATTGAAATAATAATCATCATGTGAAAATCTATCAGAAGTTAATTTATATGGTTTATTGTGCGAATGATCAGAAAAGAGTTGGAACAGGCAAATATTAAGACCGTTTTAGGTAGGGAACAGTGTAAAAGAAAAACATTTAATTTTTTTGATAATGACATTGCTGCTGTATTAATAGTCAATAAATGCACTTGATGGTGCACTAATTGTTGCTACAATATTAATAACGCTGACCAATGTTTTAGGTACAACACATGTGCTGCGTTTGTCATGGTCTCCTGATGGTCAGTATGTGCTGTCAGCTCATGCCATGAACGGCGGCGGACCCACTGCCCAGGTTGTTGAACGAGATGGATGGAGATGTGACAAGGATTTCGTAGGACATAGGAAAGCTGTTACTTGTGCTGTATGTTAAAAAAAATCATATTAGAACAATCAAGTATATGCGGGTCGCTCACATAAAGCTTCTAAATTTCTGATTGACAATTTTCGAACCATTTACTGATTCTAAAGTTTTTAGTCCAAAATTGTATATTGTTTTAGAAATAAATCTGATGCACTTAATTGACCTATTGTAATTAATCTTTGTACAGTCGAAGGACTTATATCATGTTTCAATGTACAAATATGAAATAGTTTATCATGACAGCCATTCATTAATATTTAAATGACCAAATCGTTTAATAGAAATGTTGCTTCTATACAATATTATGATCTGCATTCAATTGTATATTTAATGCATAATATTTATTTTAAATTATTATTATTAGCACAAAGTTTGAATATCAATAAAATATTTTCAGAGGTTCAACAGCAATATATTTGTGAAGGAAGGCAAGAAATGTTGTTGCGCCGCTGTGGGGTCTCGCGATCGCGCTCTCTCCATATGGCTGACGTCTCTCAAACGTCCCCTTGTGGTTGTGCACGATTTATTCTCTGACAGCGTATTGGATTTATCTTGGAGCTCTAATGGTGATTATAAAAAATAATTTCAAGTACTTGTATATAATAATGTGTTTGAAGTAGAATTTATTTTTTTTAAACCTTGATATATTTGTATGCTCGTAAGATAGGTTTGAATGTTACACTTAGTTCGTAATGGGATACTTATTTTAGGTACAGGCTACTTTTTTATTGCAAAAATACAGTTTCTACGCTTTTTATTGCAAGCATATTTTTTAAAGACAACTTGAATCTTTCATAAGTAATTGATATGATAAAAATAAGACATTACATCAGCTGATTTCTATTTTTCAAAAGTTAAGCAGAGATGAAATTCCCCAATTGATAAATTCCTACATACCGCTCTTCATGCATTGTTATTCATCATTCGTTTCTTAAAGGTTCTGTACTTAGGTGTGCTTAAAATTTGGCCATTATTAGGGTTTCGAGCCAAAATGGCAAAAACAGAACCCTTATAGTTTCATCATGGTCTGTCTGTCTGTTTGTCTGTCCATATGTCACATGCATTTTATTCGAAAACTACAAGATTTATATTGATAAAATTTATAGTGTAGGTGTCTTATATAAGGCGCTACTTAGTTTGGTAGTTCAATAATAAAAGTAAATATTTCTAGAGCGGGGCACTTCATACATATAAAAGAAGCTAAAAAAACATAAAGTAATGGCACATATTTCGACAGTTCTTTTAAAATCACTTTAAGGTTTTTAAGCAATTTTTCTGATGATTTCAAAAATAATTGCTCTGAAAGTAGTAGAAATTGTATCATCCTCCCTCTATTTTTTAATTTGTATGTCCAAAAATGTGAAAAAAATAATGATGGTAACGCTTAATAAATATTTTCAACGAAAATTATTTTGAACATGCTATACTATTTTTAAGTTATTGCTTAAAAACTGCATTTGTCAAGAAAAGGACGTAAGTGCCATAAAGATACACTTTTTTACTGTTGCACTTTAGTTTAATAGCAATAGTCGACACACCAACTTGGTATTCTAATTAAGGGCGACTTAAGTGTTTATAACTATTCTGTGGGAAACATGGAAAACGTGTAACAACATACTTTTTTATCTGTAATATTTTTTTTTGTAATAATTGCTTTGGAACCTTTTAATGAGCACATGATCCTACATGCTCTTGACCAGTTTTTTTAATATTCCACTAATTTGATTTTAGAATGCCCTTTGCTCACCTTTCTCTCAGTCACACAGACTATGTATATATTTATTTTTGTCAATCTACATAATTATGCAGATTCAGTTGAGCACAAAAATGTAATAAATGACATTTGGAAGCCCCACTTTATTCATGCCCTGCATAGGCATATGACTGATACAAATACAAATTTGAAATTAAATGAACTCTTATAAAGCCAGACATAAGTCAGATTTATTTGATATATGTTCAGAACAAAATTGAAATTAATGTTGCATTAAATATTTGTAGAGCTTTTGTAAAACTAAGACATTTGTAGATATTTATGTATTAACTTGAATATGTAGTAAATTAAGCAATCATTCTTTAAAATAGACCACCAATGTCCCTAAAAATCTTTATTTCATTAAAGCAATATTCTTTCCACTTTATAATAATAAATAATAGATATTTTTTGTTTACACATTGATGGGAGTATAGTCCGGTCTAATGTAAATTACAATTATACAATCAGATATTTTCCTTCCGAGTTTTGTTATATATTTAACCTTTTTCACTAAATTTGTCTAATCACTGCCAAATGTAATAATGAGTAATTTATATTAAATATACAGACAGTTTTACATTAGTTGTAGTCATGAATGATTCTTTCCGGTGTTGTAACAGTGAATTAAAATGAAAAAATATAGGTCACAAGATTTTCTAAGCTATTTGATATTTTTTGAAGTTATATAGATGTTCTTTAAAATCATACATAAAGTTATTGTTTTAGGTCTTAACCTATTGGCATGCAGTTCAGATGGTACAGTAGCCTGCATACAATTTACAAATAAAGAAATTGGCACTCCATTAACTTTAGAAGAAAAGGTATGGTGATATATTCTAAGAAAAAAAAATACATAGTAAAATAAACTCAAATTCGAATATAATAAAATTTATAGGTTTTATATGATAGGTTTAACTTTATTTAACATTTATTACTAAAATGTCAAATGTTTTTATTGTCATATAAAAATTTCACTTTCTGCCTGCAGTTTTGCACATATGGACATAGAATGTAGTCCTTCATTTTTTATACTCTGCAATCTATTTCATTATCGATCGTTCGATCAATACTACTTCTCATTCCGATCCTCAAGTTCTTAATTCTAAACACTTAATTTTGATGCCGGTTTCCATTATCGGTTCTGCTTCTGATCCCTCTTTCAATTTCGATTCCACTACTAGTCACAATCTCGTTTAGAATGAAGCTAGAGTTGATACTAGTATAAAAATAAGATATAGACTATGTTACTGATTGATGATATCACTTTGTAATAGTAAAAGAATTTTTTGGAATCTTTGTAAATACAAAAATACATTTCTGGGTGAAGCTGAGGACAACAAATGTTTGTAGATACATAAAAATTAATAAAAATGTATAATTTTTATGGAGCTCTTAATATTTTCGCAAATTTGAATACAATGTTTTGTCATTTCAAAGCAAATGTGAAGAACTTTAGAGAACTTAAGTTTCTGATTAAGTATTTACATTTCTATTTATATAAATTTGTTTTTTATTTTAAGACTTAACTTATTGAATTACAGAATGCCTTTTATGAAAAAATATATGGCAAATGTCTAGTGAATGAATCAGGAAATGACTTGAATAATTCAAATTTACTAGTAGAGTGCCCAGAAATATTGTTAGCACGTGAAAAACAAGAAGCAGAAACAAAGCGTGAACGTGAAATTTCATCTAAAGAAGATACCACACCGAAAGCTGACAAAAGTTTGGTAAACAACTTTTCTTCTTTACTAGTATTATTTAGAGGACTTCTTTATAAAAATATCTAAAATTAAACAAGAACCAAATAATCCAATTCGTAATTTTAAATGAATGTACATTAACTACTGTACTATTTAAATTAGACAAATATATTGATTGATCTATACCAAAGTAAATAGTGATATTCATTAATATTTTATAAACTTTAGATGATATAGTATTAATATTTGAAATAGGCAAAGTATGCAACATATAATTATATGTGTAAAATTTATTGGTATTAAAGTATGTATATCATTACAAATGCATGAAATAAACTAAACATGCAAGGAACATCATAAATTAAATAAATTTCATAATTTGAATTAAAATGCAGAAAAAAAAGAATGGGTTTTTAACACATAAAGGTTTGACTAATAATTGTGTTCAGCTGCTCCATTACTGGGGTATGTCATATGTGTTAAGCTCTCAACTTCGACTATGTCACATAAACTGTTTATCACATTCCAGACTAAACCTGCATTCACACCCTCCCCGACGTTGGTGTGTGGCGGCGGAATGCCCGTGCGGCCGATGGACCGGCAGATCGAGACGCGCACGTCCGACGGCAAACGCCGAATCACACCCGTCTTCATTCCGCTTACACAGACCACTGACGGCAAGTGCGTTCAATGTTTTTTTTAACTTATATTAATGCAACTTCTATAAGATAAAGGCTTACCTTAGTTGCACAATGCGTGTCCTCAAGATGCACAGATCTGACAGCGAACGCCGCTTCCTATCCGTCTTAACACTGACAAGAAGTATGTTTAATGTGCCTTCTTTTTATAGAAAATTGTAGTTAGATTAGTAACAGTGCGACTTCTATAGAAGTCTGGTTATAAGTGTGTGACGCACAACATATTGAAATCAATGTTCAATGTAATTTATTTTACTGATTTCATACTACTACTATGTGTCAAACCAGTGAATCCTTGGGATCGACCGGCGTTCCGGACGGCTGCTTCAGTACGTCGTCGCAGAGCAAATCCCGTATTAGGGTGGAAAGGCGCGACGACATCATCGTCAGGCCCAACGTCAGCGAACCGCGAGCCGAAAAACGGTCACAGGACAAGTGAGACTCACATGATATTTCTTCTTTATTTGTATAAGTTATAATCATGACATAATTATAAATTATAACGTATATACTTTGATATATGAAAAAACATTGTAATGCTAGATTTCCTTAATAAGTAAAACCTGTATACTTCCAAATAGTATCATCTTTTTAAATTAGGTTATATGTAGTTTTATTTCTTTAAGAGATGTGGAATGAAAATAATTGATTTAAACAAGCTCATATAGTCACACAACTCATCTCCATCTTAACCAGTGGCTTAGATCCTCGTTTGCGCAAACGCACGGCCACCTCGTTGCCGGGTCCTCGCACTGAAGAGGTATCGGGCAAACGACGCGCTGTCGCATCCCCACCGCCGCCCCTGGCCGCAGATCCTCTGCCTGCGCCGGTATTAGGTATTGCTGGGCCTATAGTAAGAACTACCGGCGCACATAGAGTACAGGTAAATATGTTTAATTTGATTTGCATTTGAATATATTTGCTTTAATCGCATTCAAATTTTTTGTGTTAAATTCATCTTAATTCATCTAAAGAAGTGTCAATACATATAGTAAAATTATTAACATAGTTTGTGTATATCCATTCATGCACACTAATCCCCATGATGATTGAACCAATTTGAATTGTGGCATTCAATAATGTGTTAAGCTAGAGACTTGAGCTAAAATTTATTGTTTATTGCATCATAATTTGTCCCCGATTTCGCCCGCGTGTATGTAAGTTTTGTGATGTCCATCCGATGTTAATCAGGATATTTAGGTATATTTCTTAACTTGAGCTTACATTTAGTATTTGTATGTTTGTGTTTGTAGGTTTTGTAGGTATATTGTAATGCATTTTCTTGATGTATTATATATGTTAGGTGGTGAACAACGCTTGTAACACACCTTATGGTGCTTTGGCACGGCTACAACTTTTACCAAGCAATTCTCCATCTAATGATCCCCTTTGGGAAACATATGTAGGTAAGCAGAGATATGAATTGTAGAGAAAATTAGTTATACATCCTAATATTGATCATTAATAGACCATCAATCTTAACAGGTTCAAATGTCAACTGCATAGCGTGTGACTCTAGATGGCTGTGCGTGGCTTGTGAAGATGGGTCGTTACATGCTTGGCGTGTCACCAAAGCAAATGCGTCAAGGGCGTTACCCCCATTAGCACTTCAGTCTCGAGCAGCCCGATTGACGTTAGCGGCGGACGCTTTAGCAATAATCACTACAGCGGCTGAATTGACAGCTTGGGATCTGGCTACTGCCGAATGTATATTGGGGCCGATATCTTTTAGAAATCTATTAGCACATGGAGGTATGTGACTTTTATCCTTTACAAATATTTTGTGAAATAAGATAGTACTATAATTATATTTATAAACTAAAAAAAAGTTATAGAAAAATAATGTTTTAAAAATAATGTTATTTAAATATTATGAACATATTTTGCAGTAACTGTGACAAATCTTTCTCTGCTGGAAGATGGTAAACCTATGGTCTCATTAAGCAGTGGTAAAAGCTATATCTATTGCAAAAAACTATGTGCCTGGTAAGTCTTATGCATATATGTACCAAATATACCATAAATAAGCATAATTTAAAAAACAAACTAGATTGTTAAATATAACTACATACATGTAGTTTATATGGGCCTCGGTATGAAAACAAGAAGTTTATGTAAAATAAGTTTAGGATAGATTATATTAATTTACATGATGCATCAAAACAATAACACTAAAATCAAATTCATAATATCTTTATTTCGTAGGTTATAACACTTGAAATATGTCATAACATTTACAAAAAAATGATTTTTTTTATATCACCATTTCTTTTTAAATTGCCACTTGTTCCTGGTAATTTAAGGATTAAAAAGGACTTTAATTATATGAATCCTGTTAATCTTTGTAACTCATATTTAGGGTGGTTTGGTGTGACTCTGGGGATCCACTGTGGCGCTCTAGTCGCGCTGCCTTGCCTGCTCGCGCACCGCCTACAGCGCTAGGACCGTATGCGCGTGCTCCCCCTCCCGCCACACACACGAACCTTGCTAGAAGGTATGTTGCACTTATAATTACAGTAAAATATCATACCTAAAAATAATGGCAAATTAGGCTTTCTCAAATTTTGGGATCAGCAACTATTCCAGATATGATTCAACATTATTTTGATTGATTATGATTTAAAGTATGATACTTTTTGTCGCAACCACCTCTTATAAATCACAAATAAGGAGACATTTTGTTCGACACTAATAGTTGTTTTTAAGCATTCACCACTGAATATAATGATATGTGATACACCAAATAACATCATAAGTCTTTGTCAATTCCTGTTCAGTATTAAGGGTAAAGGCAACATGTCGATTTGATACAAATTTCATTTGTTGTGCGTTTTGACTATATAATATGTAGAAATAAATTCACAAATAACATTAAAAAAAAGCTCATAAAATGTGAATTTCGTTACGTGATTTCGAAGAAATAAGATCATTTAGTTATTTTGGTAATTAATTTTAAAATTCATGAAAACCTGGCAGTATTTACGTCTGTGTGAGTGCACACAGAAATGATTCTCTTGTGTTTATTAACCCATGTATGCAACTGGATATTATAATTTATTTGTAAAATTGAAAGCTGTCACATCACCATAGAGCATATATTTTTTCGACACATTTACAAACACAGAGTGAAAGAAATGACTGATATAACAACGCCTATATAGGTGTGAGAGAGATGTCCGCAATCACGACAGCTTCCGCATTATTTGGTGTACGTTTGCCACTTTGGGCTCTATCAATCATACAAGCTAGACGAAGACAAGATGCATCATATAAACGAAAAGGCAACATAGCTTGGAAAGCATCTCTTTTTATTTATTTGCCTTTGAGAGATATCAAATCTGCTCACTGATTTTTCACATTCTCACATTTTTCGTTTCAAATATTAAAGATAATTTAAAATCTATTAAAATTTTATAATTATATATTTTCAAGATAATCGTAAGAGGTTAAAAATATTTATGTTGTTTTATTCTTCATGAGGTGTAAAGAAATTATTTATTACCTACTCATAGTCCATTTTCAGTATATATATATTTATAAATTGTTTTCAATATAAATATGTATATATATATATATATATATATATATATATATATATATATATATATGTGTGTGTATGTATTGTTTATATTTATTTGAGATTAATTTGGTATGCCAATACCCTTCAATATGTTGAAGAAAATTAAAAATTAATAATTAAATACTTTTCAAATTCAAAAACTATTTCCTGTTTACAATTCAGAATGCATTATCAAACCAAAACTGACGCTTACAGCCACTAAGTAGATATATATGTCAGTTCATTAATTTTTATTTTGTGAACAAATTTTTCGTATTGGCAAGTAAATCTTTCCATCACATATTTTAGTGTGAGTTTATTTGAACACATTTGTGTTACTGTTCTTATATGTTTTTCATAATAAGTTCCGATTTTCACAGAAAAAATATTTCTTATTTATGGATTTATGAATAAGATGAGATAATAAACTGTGTTTCGTTTCATTTTAATTACTCATAACAACTATGTAATTGCATATATATGAAATAAAATTATATTAGAAATTTCATGATAATTTGTGCCATAAACATTTAAAATGTTTATGTAATTTCTTTTTACGGAAACATTGAGCCTGCGAAAATGTTTGGAGGAGAGATTTTTCCAGGGAATATAAAGGAGGAAATAAAAATTATTGTAAAAAGAGCTTTATATGAGGTAAAATAATAAAGGTTGCCAGAGAAAATATTTTGAAATTGCAAGAATTCTCTAGAGATACAACATATTTGAAACATATAGACGTTGTTACCTGTTATGTGCAATAATAATTTTATTATAGGCAATCATTCTAGGTCGTGTTATAGTAATTTTAACACTGGAAATGCAAAATATAAGATATATTACTGCGACGTAGGATTACTTTCAATGGATCGGACAACAATAAAAAAAAGGATGTGAATAGACTCTTAAGAAATAAGAAATTTTAAAAAAATAAAGAAGTAAATCTGTTTACACTTTCTTGAAATTATGTACATTTTGAAATTGAATGCCTCTTAGTAAGTCAGCCCTTAGGAACATACATTTCACAATAATAATATTTACATACACTTTACTTTTCTTCTGAAACATTTGAGAACTTTGAATGACGCATAGGAATTTCGATAAACTACAGTTCCATAAGCCAATTATGTTATTATTAGTTTTTCTATGTACAAAATGACTGTATTATAGCTGCTCAAATCGTTTATTGTCTACATTTTCTAAATTCAACTCATTTCGGCCTATACATATGACTGTTATTCAGAAATACCAGTTTATTTTTTTGTTTTCAGCTAGACACTTGTGAAAAATTGTTCGACATGTAAAAATATATGTGCCAAGAGCTTTGTTGTGTTGTTTACTTTAAATTATTGTCTGTAACCATTGTAAGTATTTGATGAGAATTGAAAGACATGGTTTTTTCATACAAATGGAAAATTCCATTCTCGCCCAGCTGCGTTTATTATTATATTTTTTGGTGTAATATATTAATAAATAATGTTTATAAATTTGCCATACATTTCCCAATAATTTCTTTCTTTCGAATCATGGACTGTAATTTTGGTATTTTGAGACATATTTCTTTTAACAAACTGAAAGTTTCAGTGAAACTGGTCCAACCATATTCCTTACTTTTTAGTATTTCTCAGTGAAATTTAAACATAAAACACTATAACCAATGTAATCCTTTTGCTTGATTTAAACTATCTCTATAGCAATTTTATTGAAATCACTCAAATTATATTATAAGAGTGCTTGTTCGTTTCACAAAACGCAATCAGTGAACCATAAGCCATTCTAACCACTAACTCTTTTTTACTAATTAAAATAATTTGTGTATATTTGGGCGAAATCAGTTCAACTATATGAATTCTTAGTAAATTCACAGCACCATAAAAAAATTACCGAATCTCTTTTTACTGATCTACAGTTATATCTATTTAAAATTTTATTAAAATCAGCTTAATAGTAAGGGTCCTTAGTATTTATCACGGAACTTTAAAAATATATCGAAAATCCTTTTCTTGGCATTTGTTGTTTCCATTAAAATTTTATTGAAATAGGTTAAATTAAGGGTTCTTAGTAATTCTCATAAAACCATAAAAATGTATTGGATATCCTTTTAATGAGTTTCATTCGTATCTGTAGTATTTTTTATTATAATCGCTTTAATTAAAGGGTTCTTAGAAATTATCACGGAACTCTTAAAATGTATCGGATATCCTTTTAGTTGTTTTCAATTGTCTCCATACAAAATTTTATTGAAATCTTTTAATTTCAATAGGGTTCTCAGCGATTCTCACAGATCCCTAAAAATATAATCGATATAGCCTTTTATTAGTGTTTAATTGCCTTCATTCTAAATTTTATTGATTTCGGTTAAATTATAAGAGTTCTCAGTAATTCTCATGGGTCCCTAAAAATGTATTGAATATACCTATACTCGTTTTCAGTTATTTCCAATATTAATTTTATTAAAATTTATTAAAGTACAAGTTTCCTCAGTAGTTCTAACGGAACCCTAAAACTATCCAATATCCCTCTACAGATTTCAGTTGTCTCTATTTTGAATTTTATTCAATTTAGTTGAATTATTAGAGTTTAACACATAAAAATTGTGAGGAAAATCAATTGACATATGAATTATTTTCTTTTTTTAGTACTCAAGTGTGGGGCGCTACGCGGAGCTGGTTGGAACGGCAGGCAGCCACCTGCCAGCATTTGCGCATGCCCAAAGATTACCGCTACTGGCGGCTCGCGCACATCACGCACCTCATCGATCACGGTTGGTATGCTCATTGGTGTTATGTGCATTATTATTATAATTTTTTAAGTATAATTGTCCATTAAAATTTACAAACTTATCTCATCAAAAGATAACTAGTTTCATTGATTGGCAGTCACATTTTAAAAAGCAAATTTATTTGCACAATTATGCACAAATTAAGAGTATGGTGTTTGACATAGTATTATATGGCAAATCTAAAAAGTCAGTATTTAACTCTTGTTCTGAACAAATTTTCTTGTTTTGTGACAGGTACAGAAGAACAGTTGCGGCTCGTGCTGGATGAGCTGTTGGGGCCTAGCCACTGTGTTTCAGTACCGAAAAAATGGCAACCTGAAGTATTAGTTAGTTGCTTATTTTAGTATTCTGTAGTCAGCAAGTGGCTAGCCTAGGACAATTTCTAATATGTAATTGTGTCAATAAACTTTTGCATTTCCAAATGGCCGTTAGGATGTTAATGTAAACTTGTCGTTATGATTCAAGGCTAAGAAGAAAATTAACAATTTTTTGAAATTTGACTTATGTCACCAGCTGCATAAATATTGTTTTGAGACTACTCATATTGTTGTTATTTACATTTAACATATAGTCGTTGCATAAAATGGTATTTGCCTTTTCTTTATGTGCGGACATGCAATGAATTTCTTCATTTTTTGTATCATGTGATCTTGCCGTCAATGATAATCCTGATCTTTTTCGACTCCCGTTGATGATCCCGCTCTCGATCTTCGTCTCGATCTCTTAATCTTACTACTGTTTTCCCTTTCGACCCGAATCAAATTGTCACACAAGTGTATATGGGATTAAAAAATCTATAAATACAGTTTATTTATATTGCATACTGAATTTCATCCAAATCAATTTAGGCAGTTTTTATGACATTGTGTCGCATATATATCCCATCATTGTCATAAACTATCACATTCACAATACTAGTAGAAATTCTGAATTTTTTACTTCGAATTGAATAAATACTGGACCCTTGTAAGATCATTTGTGTGTTTGTCTCTGTGTCACAGCCAATTTTCTGATTCTAATGGACCAATCAAGTCAAAAAGTTGATTTGACTTGAAAGACAGAATTGCAAACATACAGTTGAAGACAATAGTTAAAATTTGACTAATCCCTCTATCTCCGAAACTACTGGGCCTAAAATTTTGAAAAAAAAATTGAAGCCCTTAAATAAATCTAAAAAATCATTACATTCCAAAGAAATGAATCATTGTGATAACTGTATTTTATTGCTTGGCTGGGATCATCAGTATTTTAAAATTACTATCTACAATGAAGTTTCAAAAACTGAAAACATGCTTTATTGAAATAATTTTCTACAACAAAAATCAAAATATATTTCACTATAACAAAAATAATTAATTTTGAATTCTAACAATTTAATATGATAAAATGCAGTGTATTTTTCTAGAATATTTGTGTATACTATGTTGTAACTTTTCCCGTCTGGTGCAAAAATGTGTAAATTTCGGGCATTAGACACAAGCATACAGGCAACACATAGTTGACCATGAGAAAAGCATGGCTTTTCTAAATGCACCCTTGCTACCTGTAATGTCTGCCCTTGTGCTTTATGTATAGTAAAAGCAATTTTGAGCTTGATGGGAAACTGAACCTTTTGAATCGGAATGCAAGGTCAGCGGGAATAATTGGAATCCGAAGCATGATAACACTTTCTCCCCTTACCGACACCTGTTAAAATAGTGGCACCAAGTGCTTATTTAAGTTTGATATTTATTTAAGGGCTTCAATGCAAGCAAAGCCACAGGTAAAACTTAGTTAAATATATATTTACTAGAATGCTAGATGGTGTTGAAATTGTTAGATTTTCAAATTTTAATAGTATGGTAAATGTCTCAATATTGTCCATACAAACTTACATTTACAATTATTTGTTTGTTTTAGATACCACAAACAATTTTGGATTATTTAAAAAAAACATTGTCGATAACATATTCATTCTATGGAACCTTCACCATGCAAATTCATCTCACACTTGGCCGATTTTATTATTTTCGGAACCATTTCACAAATGAAAAATGTTTAATTTTCAGGGAATTAAAAAGCATGAAATGCTAGAAGAGATATTAGCGTTACTTGTTAAGCAGCTACGCTGGCAACGGCTGTACATAGAGTATTCCGATCAATTATCAGCCATAAGAGCCAGCGGCAACAGCACGGGCATGGGGACCATTCTAAACGGACATTAATTATAAGACTGAAGATCAACTATGGGGCTTCCGGTGCAAGAGGAAGTTTAAAACTGCCATCTTAAAGTTACTCATTAACATGTAATTTAAAGAAATAATGATAATATGGAGTTTTGCTTTGACAAAGGTGTCATGTTGAGATCTTTGTACATTTATTGGTTGAATATAATGGTTTTGTAGGTACAAAAGCTCCAGTTTTAGAAGTTCACAACAAATGTTTAATTTGTATGAAAAGAAACATTAAAAAAAATTCAATACATCATTGTTTACTCTGTCAGTGTCTGAAAAATCATCTTGTTCAGACAGTGACAAACTTCGTGTTAGATACTAAGTTGATATGGTTGATAATTTTTTAGTGTAACCTTAAATATTTTTAAATCTTATTAAGAAATCTATAAAGTCAAAACATTTTGAAATCTTTGTGAACCATTTTTATTATTGCAAAAAACATGTATCAATAATAGTCCGATATAGATTATTAACCTTTCGTTTCTCGAGAAAACTTGTATGAATTTTGAATACATCATGAGATTTATTCCTTATATTAACAGTTATTTATGATTGGTCATTATATAACAATTTTCTCATATGGCCATAAATACTTGACAGCAAATAATATAAAATCACCTCAGATTATCAAAATCAGTGCCAATTGTAGTCACGACGTTTCGTATGATTTAGAACATAGTATAATTACATGTAATTGCATATTGATGATACATTCCTAATTTTAGTTTTTTCCTCAAGGTAATTCAAAACGTTCGAGAATATTGTAACCTATAAATTCAGATGAACTGTTACCCCTTCAGATAAATCTAAAGATGTACACATTTAAAAACTAAGTTGAAAACACCTGAATTGTGTTCATTAAGATTGTGAAGACTTTGTGCAAGATAAAATGAAATAGATTTTTTTGCAAAAGCGCCTTGTGCATGTTTACTTACACTTCCTTATCATATTTGAAGACACTTCTATAAACTGCATCTTAATAATTTGCAGATTGTTGACAAAGCTCTTACATTTAATTTCTAAATTCTTTTTTACTATATATTTTACATTCTAGCATTATATATTTAGAGACTCCATTTTGTTTGTAATAGTTTAATGTAATGGAATATTCATATTATCAATCAAATTGAAAATAACAATTCGACTTCTTGTTCTAAATGATACATATAAAGAAATATAAAAAAGTGAAAACAATGCAGACATCAATCAATATTAAGTATGCTGTTAATGACATGTAGATTCAATTTTTCTAGAAGTCATATGAATCTGAAAAAAATAATAAATATGAAATAAATTAATATAAATATTTGCTATCGCTTAGGAAATGTACTGTTTGACTTAACGCTCAAATTATTAGAGACAGATGGAACTTGAATGACCCGAGCATAGACAACGATAAATATTGAACCATGGGATTAACTTGTTTCAGGGTCAATTACTGATAAGTTATAGACAAACAGAATGACAAAGCATAGTATCTGTTGTGGATGACAAGTGAAATAGTGAATGTTTTTAATTTATTTTTACTAGTACTAGTTTTACCCATGACTTCTTCCTCTTGGATTACTAAATTAATAAATCATGAACTTCAAGTTGGAAGCTAAAGTACCAAACTTTGAAAACCCCATTAAAGTTTATTCAATGGTTTTGCATGATACAATTTCAATTAGTTTTCGAAAAATATGCCTAGACAGCCCCATTACAGTTTCATGATAGTACTAGCTGGTATCCCGGCCGCTTCGCGTTTAAAGTTCAGCTATTTATATCAATTTGGTTTAGCCGTCGATCTTGGTCCGATTTGTGTCCTGCTTTGGATTTCAATTCCGGCGCACTCGATTTTAATTTTGTTTTCATTTTTAACTCTGATCCCAGTCCCACTCACGATTTTGATTATGATTCGCATTCCGTTTACCGTTAACTTATATCCTATTCCAGCACTATCTATCTCTACGCTCAGTTTCATTAAAAAATTTTCGAGCATGAAACTAATATAGGGTTAGAGAGACAAAGTTTTTTTGTATTTTACATATAAATTCAAGATAATCTTTCATATTTCCTTTACATATTTATTTATAATATATATGTGCTATTTTGTTCAACAACTTTTCATTTTGCTGGTATTGGCATAATTCTTTTGCTGTAAGAATTTTGAGATTTCTGATTAAAATATTGCGACAAGTAGTTTTGACAGTCTTCTCTTGATGTTAACTTAACATTACTTAAAGAATTCTGAAAATACCGAAAGGAATAAATCTGACGGTGCAAAGTCAGGGCTATATAGTAAATGCATTAACACTTCCCAACCAAACTCTCAATATTTTCTGAGTGGCTAAAGGTATTTGTGATTTGGCTTTATTGTGGTGAAAAACCACACTCTTTCTGTTGCGCAATCCCGATCGTTTTTTTCTTAACTTCTTGCTTTAGTTTCATCAGCTGTTGGCAGTAGATATCCGAATTGATGGTTTGCCCGGCGGTAAAAGCTCGTAATGCATAATGCCCTTCCGATGCCACCATATACATAGCATCAATTTATTGTGAGTTAATCCAGATTTCGCTAGTCAGTGGAGCTTGCTTGCCTTTTGACCATGATCTTATTCATACATTTCTTACCATAGGTAATGCATTTTTCATCACCAAAGATCAATCTTTTTAAAAACGGTTCGGTTTCATTATGTTTCAATAGAAAATCGCTAATGAGTACACAATTCAATAGATTTCTTCAGTGAGTTCGTGTGGGCCCCGAATATCGAGCTTTTTTGTATATCCAGCATTTTTCAAATGCGTCAAAATGGTTTTGTGGTCAATCCCCAGTTCTGCAGATATGTTGTAGGAACTAATATGCTAATCTTGCTCTATTTTTTCTAAAATAGCATCTACTTTATCTGTAACAAGTCGACCTGTAACAGTCATATAAAAAAAAATTATTGAAGAAAATGATGTCAAAAGAAAAAAGATACACGAAAATAAGTAGAATAGAAAAGTTATTATGACCCAACCCTACCATCTCTCGTATAAGATGAAGAAAAGGTTATCTGAATTTGGCAAATAGCAAACAAGGCCCATGGTCTATAAGCCACGGGGGCAGAATGTAAAAAAAAAACAGGTCAACTAGAACCAGACCAGAGGTTCATCTCTGACATCAAAATTACTGGACTGATAATGCTTGAACCAGTTTTATGCTACTCTTACCGACACTGCATTAGGTCCATTAACATTACAATTTTTTTTCGCGGCTTGTGTCGCGTTTTTACCTTTTTTCTGTAATAAAACTTCAAAATGTATCTAATGTCTATGTTAGATTCACTCATTTTGGTGTACAGAAAAACAATAGGAAAATGGCGGAACGCCGTTTTAACTTTTTATTTTCCTCTTTTTAAAATGTCATGTATTGAATGGTATCAAAACTAACCATATACAAACAGTACAACCAAAGAAATTTTATTGCAACTTTTTACTTATAAGATACGAAAAAATTTTTGTTCTAACCTAATAGTTGGTGTCGTACCCTGGAAGAGCGGCTCATCATTTTTAAATACCGGTCGAGAAAATGGAATAAAAATAATTTACCAATAGAAAAATCAATTTCTTTCAATAGACACGAAAACAATGTTTTAAAGTTATTTATATATCGAGAAAAAACTAAATAAAGTAACAATAGTAATTTTTTTTTATTTCGAAAATACTACAAATGCGTACTTTATTCAGATCAGGCGGGAATGTATTTTATATTATAGTAATATAAAATAAAATTCATCTGTATTTTAATTGATTTATTTGACTTCTACCGTCAAAAAGCGGTAAACATTAGCGTGTAAACAAAAGAAACTAAACAAATGCGAATAGGGCTCGCACCTTAAAGGTTTCATACAAACTTAATTATATGTAGGTATTTCATCAATTTCAGTCTCGATGATTTTTATCTGTTTTTTATACAGTGGTGTTATGTAATATACTCCGCCCTCTTATAATATGAGAGCGGAGTATATTACCAGCTGTCCAGCTGATGGCCAGATGGATCCCCAGAACATTGGACATTAATGGTCAGGGGACATCTCAACAACTGTTTTCCAGACAGCTGGACAGGCAGAGATGGTCCCATCCATTGGCACGCGCGATTGTCCGACTTGACCCCGGTAGATTTTTTTGTGTAGGGACGGGCAAAGAGCTTCTATACACTACCGAAATATCTACGAGAGAAGAATTACTTCACAGGATCGAAACAGCTTTCACAACTATGAAACAGGAAATGCAGCTAAATATCACGACGACAGAAGCGAGCAATCGTTGTCGTAAATGTATTCGAAAGGGCGAAAGCCATTTTGAAAATTAAAATTAAATTTATTCAACTAAATTTTGTTTTAATCTTAAAGAAAACGATATTACGGACTTTGACTTGTTCAGGCACCCTAACTTCAAAATTGAGCACCTGTAGCTATTTTATTTCTTTTTATAAACGTCATTAAATATCAATTTTTTTTTTTTTCTAAATTTAAATACTCTGAAAATATTTTTGAAGAAAAACGATGCTTTAAGATGATTTGATATCGTTAAATACACATTAAGCTAATAAAGTTAATTAAAAAAATAGACATTTCCGCCTAAAATTTGCATTATTAGCATTTAATTGGGAAATTTTGGGATTATGATACTAAATCATAAGAGTACCCTTAAAAAAAATCAGACTTTGGTTACGACAAATATGGCTCAAAATGTTCTGGATGGTTTATACTAACACCCCCTTAAGGCTTCAACCCCCCTTAAGGTTTTCAAATATTTTGTATACTACTAACAAATCTGTAGCGTCACGAAAACTTAAAATAGTATCGTATATCCTTCCATTGTCCTCAAACTGTATACACAAAATTTTAAGAAAATCGTTGAAACCATAAAGGTTGTTATTTACTTTAGGATCTATAAAATATATCGTATATCCTTCCATTGTTTCCAGCTTTCAATATATAATTTTAAATCTTTTTACTTTTATATTCAATTTTAAATTAAATTCATATATTGAAATCAGTTGAAATAAAAAGGTTGTTAGTGACTCTCGACGAACCCTAGAACCCATCGCTAATTTATTATTAGATAGCATTCTCCCACGATTGAGCCCGTGTAGACATGGAATAAATTCTTACATCATTCATATCAACTGTTTATATATACCATCATAATACCAATCCAGCTTTTAGTCCTCGAGTTCGACAATTCCGGTTTTAGTCCCAATCTCGATCCTGGTTTCACCTTTCAATTTCATATACCTTGATTCAATTCCGATAGTTATTCCATTTTCAAGTAAATGTTTTTCAATTTTTCATGCAGGAACCCTAATCTTTTAAGATAAAAAGTACTTAAATATAACCCAATTCGCTTCTCTATCCTCCTGTAAAAATCTCGCCGTGATCAGTTATATCGTTCCGTTGTTTTTAAATTACAGACAGACAATTTTACTTGAGGGAGAGCCCGCCCGGGCTTTGGACCTTTGAGGGAACCTGCCTACAATGGGAATTCGATAATTATCATTGCTAAGGTGTTTTCACTGTAATTGACGAAATGTGTACATTGTAGCACTTTCTCTAGTTGTTCCTCTTATATTTTGTCAACTTCCGCAACACAACCTTTCACTGTTTCGTTAATACGGCACTGGCCACTAATCTCTGTTCGTGAACGGCAGACTCAATTAAGAATTAGTATTTGGAATAGGTGGTAATGTCGAAAAGAATTATCAATGACGTATGTCAAGCGTAATTTCATTACTTACGCAATAAATATATTTTTGATTTGATTGATTTTATTTATGTTAGTCAACGTAAAACTTCATGGACATGCGGTGGCCTATAGGTATCTATAGTTGTGCGAGTGACTGACTACCTGTATAAAGAAAATTTGGCATTTACGGGGTTGACCACGTGACAATACAGGCGCCTTAATATTCGAAACAATTTGTACACACTAAATATATATTACTATATATATTTTTACGATAAACAATTAAATATTTTCGTAAATAATAAAATATATATTTGTATTATGCAGTTAATTAAAATATCCCTGTCCACCTTTCAAATGTAAATAGCTTGACGCTGGTAACCGTGCCTTGGGCCCGGTGATGGCACGCGTACTCACGCCGCACCTATTGGACTACACAGCCCACAAGTCCTATAGAATAAGGTGTCTTTAAAAGAGGATCTGCTGTACTATGGTGTATCAAGAGCTCTATTTTTCGTAGGGATCTAGAACTCGCTACGACCTCGAAAGTATAAGAAAGATGCGGTGTCAGAGCGATACTTCGACAAAGCGATCAATCATTCAATGCAGTGATCCTGGATACCCCCTCGTTCCTCATTTCCTCACATCAATTTCCTCAGAATGCCGGGGAGTGTTTTGACAGACCCTCTTGGCGCCCTTACTGCAGAGGTTGAATGACTAATAAAGTGAAGAATACGAGGCGTCATTTTCAACTACGCCAACCTTCCATGATTCATATATATATATATATCACGGGACGCCCTAAAAGGATCGGCATCGGATGCCAAGAAACGGACACCTTGCGCACACGAGTGTGGATAAGCTTATGTTTTTTATTCCCTCTCCCTGCAAGTAGAATAAAAAAAGAAATGCCTTGGGCAGTTCTGGTAAGCATGAGGATTGGTTTGGTTGATTAATTTGGAATACTATGTACTTCTTAAAAATTAAAAAAAAAATGAAATATTTTACAGGTAGTAACTACGTTATAACATTGATTTTAAAGAAAAAAAATCTACAAATACTCCTGTGGAAAATAAAACAACCTTTATATCACAATAATTTATTTTTACAAATGAGTTATGAATCACAACAACTCTCACAATTCTCTAGACCTCACGTTTAGTTCAGAAAATTGTTAAAATTATGAAACATTAACAAGCTAAATGACGAATTAACACAATAAAACTGAGATGAAAGTTTCGACTTTTCCGATAACATTAAGCGACACTACCGGCGAGCAGGCATAACCGTTACGTTTTTAGGTTGTCCAATTAACTACAAAAGTCGATAAGAATTTGGTCCCAAGGCGAGAGCGCCCAGCGCCGCTGGCTCGCCTTCTCTATTCTCGTCGCCACCCTTCTCGAGACGCTATCGTAATGTTACTTAGACGCCTAGCTATACACATAAAATGGTCACGTACCGTGATCGACGCATTAACAATTTCATTATCTAGCAACATTTAAGTATATTCGCTCCGCTACATCGAGTTGCAAACTCGTAATTAATAAATTAACATGCGAATATCGTTAGTATCAAATTATTTACAAGTGTGGTGGACGCGCGGTCCGGCTGTCTTGAGACAAGGTAAGGCACATTCCGCAAGCATTTTATGATTAGCCTTAAAATGTAAAATCTATAAAAGACCGAACACATTTTTTTTACAAGTTACGTTTTAAAATCCACTTTAAGATTTGATCCTAATTGCGATGTAAAATTCATTAATTAATTATGCCTTTTGTACCGTTCACTCGTAGAAACGCGATTACTTCACGAACTCTCCGACGAAACTACTCTACCGCAGTAGTCGAAGCCGCCGTCGGCCAACACCGACATAAAATAATATTGATTTCTTTAAATAGAATTACAATGTACCTGTTTCAGATACTTGTCGAGTTCGCGTAATCGGGGTCCTACATCCACTAAAATATACAAATCAGGTAATCTAATAGACTAACTACGCTACACTTATATTTACATCTCGTCCCCGCACCCAACACGGGGCTGACTGTTTTATGGTCGCTTTTTCATATATGTTTTTTATAAAAATCTTATACAAGCGAAAGCTATTATAACGTAGTCGGGCACCTGTACGGCGTTTTGTAAGTTATATCTATACATATAATAAAATCGTAGATTTCCTCTGTATGTAGATTGAAAAAAATTACCAAATTTTGAATAAAAGTTTAGCTATAAAACCTCATACCAGCCATTGCGCTAGTAACTCTGGTTTGTTCCGAGACCCTAGCGGGGAGAGTACCTACGTTATGCGTGGCAGAAAGAGAAATAGGAAGTGAGAAGCCAGAAGGGAAAGATATAGAATTAGAGGACAAGTGGAAGGAAACGAGGCAAAAAAGGAAAAGATCAATATCGTAATGGGATCTCAATCGGGTTTAGAATGAAAGTTTTAATAAGGAATTTGGTCAATAGATAAAATTTTAATCGTTATAGCAAATAGATAGCTATAATATCAAATAGCATATATGGATATATAACATATGCTATTTCTTATAATTTACTTATTTCAAGTTGTGGCTTATGTAGACAGTGGTTTATAGTTAAATTTATTAAAATACTTTGCACACAGTTTTTTCCATTACAGGTGGTCCCGACAAAATTGTATACATTTTGTAAATAGACATGTATTTATTATAAGTAACTTGTACTTAACTATAAATTTTTTATAAACTTCGTTAATTAGTAAATACAGTGTCTGGAACAGGATTATAGATGGACAAATGCATATAAGTCAGCCCCGGTTCATTTGCGAAGTCCCCAGCAGCAGACCAGCCGCTAGCAGATGACTGCGCGATCAGGCGGGAGCGGCGCGCGCGGCCGGAGACATGTGTGCCCGCCGCACTCGTATCCGCAGCCACATGCGTCGGCGGCGGGCGCGTGCGCGGAGTGCGATGTGTGATGTGCATGCGCCAGTTTAGCTGGTTTCTCATAGTCAGGCTGAAACTTCTTGCAGAGCGCGAGCACCGACGGCGGGTGGGGATGCGACTTGCGCGAGACCTGTAAGATGCAAGATATTTTACCTTTAAGACAATTCTGATTATCTCATCTGAACATTGAAAAGCAATCATCAATATAGAACAATTAAACTCTCCACTCTATTAATAGTAATCATACAGGAGAGGTTTAGCTTTAAATTTAAATCCTTGATATAGTAAATCAATAATAATTAACAATTTTTAATAATAAAAATTAACATCCCAAGTTTACTTTTGATAGGAAAAAATAATAATTGTCATCTTCCATTAATGATAATAAATAAAGAATATTTATTACACTACTTTCATGTATGCTACATTTCTTTAAAAACACAGCTACAGTTTTCAAGTTTACTCAATTTTCAGACAATACATAATGTACATATTGTTTGACTTTTTCCTGAAATCTCATTTTCATCGAATTCAATGCGACGTGGTCTAGTAAAAAAAAACACTTCATGTATGACAGCACTCTGTTATCAAAAAAATTATAACAAAAACAAAACAAGCAACCTTGCAGTGTACAGTAACGATTGACAACGAAATTATTTATGTTAAAATAAGCATAATATATTCAGATTTTCAGAGAGCAAAATGAAATAAAAAGAACAGGGTGTGTCGTAAAGACACATGATAGAAGTGAAACTTTTGCATTACAGGGAAACATTTTAACTATTCATCAATGACTTTTGAATAGCATAGATAGGATTTTTGTTGAAAAGTATTTTCAGCGACCTCAACGACTACATTATGAACCCTGTAGCAAACGATTATCACCTGTGAAATTATTTCACTTGGTTTCAATTATAGTCGGTAGGTGTAACTACTACAGCTCTTTGGTGACACATTATTTCAATAAATAATGCAGGCTAAGTACATTTTCTAAAATGTTTTAATCTTGTACTATAAACTCCGAGAAAATACTATATTTCTTTTCTAACGCGAAATACAAGTCACAGTTTGTACTCATAGAGTTAAATGATCAATTTCCCTTAAAATTATTGTACATATTGAAATGACATCGGTCACTTTCAAAGCAGTAAAGAAAAACAGCTGTACTCAGTGATCGGCACGCCGTCTGAACGCAGAACACGCAACCACGGACAACGAGAGACAAAGAAAGCGAGAAGAGCGTATGTCTCACTCTTCTCCGACACCCCAAGACAAGCGAGACTCTGCTCCCACTCTACCCGACAGTTTTTATTCCCACCGCTTTTTGTCACACAAAAATATTGCGGATCAGAATTTCGAAGCCCTCTTTAAAAAAGTTTCACTTCAAAAATTTAATTTCAAAATTGTGACACATCTATTAGATTCACATTATAACAATACAAATTGTTTATTACACAATTTGCTCTATTTTTCTTTCTATTAAGTAACCATGCTTTCATCTGATTCTTTAGCGTTTTCAATAAATTAAATCTGGCTTCGTTTCCTAACACACATTTCATAAACACCTTTGGTGTCGAGGGCGCGTCTGGAAATGGCGGCGAGGTCTCACGGCCATGTGGGTGCTTCAATGGCTTCTCGCGCTCCTCCCCACAGCCGTTCTCGTCGTGCGCCGGTGCCGGCGCGGACGTGGGGCCTCTGCTGTCGGTGGTGCCGTTCACAGGGGATGAAGGTCGACCGTCTGACGCGTCTGCTGTTTAAAATATGTTAAAAATTAAAGTTTAGTGATGGTAGATATACAGTAAGGTCTATAGAGATTTCGATCGCAAGGAACTGCAAGAAACATTAATCCGTAATTATTTGACTTTCTACATTGAAACAAGGACACTAATAAACAAAATTGTAAGAACAACTGAAAATTTATAATATAAAAAAAATAATTTATTGGATGTCTATATCGATTGAATGAATACCTTTGTGGTCGCGAGCCGCGGTCGTCGAACGGCCGTTGTGCGCGGCGTGGCCGTTGTGCGTCGCGTGGCCGTTACGCAGCTCGGCCGGCTCCTCGGAGTCGCTGTCGTCGGCCGGCTCGGCGGCGGAGTCGAAACCCAGCCCGACTATGGCACACGGTAGATCCACGTCGTCTTTTAGCCAGGGGTGCGCCAGGCACTCTTCCACTGTAAGACGACCCCTGAAATAAGGTAATTTCGTTTTCAACTATGTTGCAGAGATGATTGTCGATTTGTAATAAGGGAAAAATTTTAAACAACCCGTCCAAGTGATATTTCTACGAAAATATTTGCACCAGCAACAGAAAAGGGACGTGGAACAGATTCTGATGCAGAGATTAGTTTCTTGTTGATGATGTCCTATGTAAATAGTTCCCAACTAGCACGTCAATTTTAGATATGAGCTTACAAAACATACGACCTTTTTGCAGCACTTCGCGCTAATTACGATTAATAACTACCGTCAGCTGCTGGTCCTCTACTGAGGAAAACTTATCGTAAAGTAAAAATAAAACATACGCCTCCTTACGTACCTACATAGTTATTATTCTGTTAAAGCAGTAATTTAAGGAAAACGGAACATCTTTTGACAAAATCTCTAAGAAAAATCTAGTGTGTAAGAATAAAAAAACTCTTGTTTCCTTTATCAAAAAAAAAATATATAGTTTTCTTGTTTTTTTAAACATTAGACTTAAAATATCGGCGTGAAATGATTTTGTGAATACACAGATTGTTTAACTACGACAATAGTTTCTCCATTTTTTAAAATGAAATGCCATAAAATTTGTTTGACAAAATTATTTACAATATGAAGAATTGATTTCATAATAAACACTACAACGAGACGTGTTTTTAAATAATACAAAATACTTTTGATTTAAGAGTGATACTTTAAAAAAATGTGGGTTAAATGTAAATTCAGGTTACAATGAAATCTTTTGTGTTCCTAATCGACCAATATTTTTTTGGAAATATTTAACCAAATAAATATTTAAGTGAAAATTAAATGAAATATGTCATATTCTGCTATTTTTTACAACTACATCCATCAGTTAAAGACTTCTTAAAAATTAACAATCAAAAATAACAGAATGGAATGTCGGTCGACATTCTCAGACAAATGCAGATGTTTCAGCCGTTGCGCATTCTGAAGAATAAGCAACCATTATTATAATTTATGCTAATATACATAATTAAGTCTGTTCTAAGTATTTCTTTTTATGTAAACAAGCCATAAAAACTTGTCATTTGGTCATTTACAAATTTTTGTAATTATTCCTATACTAATGGCATTACATGTATTCTCTCTAAAGGTGTGCATGCATGCATTTGTGTATGCGCATGTGTTTGAATCCCATTACCATTGAAAGCACGAGTTTTGACGCCAAAATCAAAGAACCTTCCAATATATTCATGGCTATTAAATTTTTAACGAATCAAAAACCTAATTATATATTTTATATATTTTAAATGACGTTTCTGATGCGCAAGTAATAATATAGTTAGTACATGACATGCTTTGAAATTTGCAACATTTTGATTTTCTAGAATTTTGAATCTATTCATAAAATATTTAATATTGATATAGTAAAATATTTTATAAAGACATTTTACTATAAATCTATAGAGATTAGATTGTTTTACTTTTCCGAGCTTCCTAGCGGCCCTGTCCCAGTCTCGTGGTGTTCTTTGATCCATATTCTCGTTTGTTTTGTATCTACACGTCTGCCGCGATCAAACTTGGCAACGGTACCGTCACAAGCGTGTCAAACAAAAGCAACAAAAAAACGGTTAAACAACTTAATTTTATACACAAAAACTAAAAATACAACAATTACAACACTGACTTTGGGTCCACGACGAGGGTTTCTCTGATGAATTTCTTTGCCAGAGGCGACACGCCCCTGAAGCAGTCCCTGGGGAAGGACAGCTGACACTGAGCTATATTCAGGTAGGTCTCCTGTTTAGTATCGCCCGCGAAGGGCGAGTAGCCGCTCAGCAGCACGTACGCCAGCACGCCCACGGACCAGATATCCGCCGCCAAAGACAGTGGCTCGTACGACAATATCTCTGGAGCTGAGAAAGAATACAATGAAGTTATTTAAGTCTTTTCTTATGAAAGCGTTATTCTTTTTTGAATTGAAAGAGCTATAGCATTTTCATACACTAAAGGACCTCAAAAATAATTGTAGTCACACATACATATCCCGAAATTCTCTCCATAAACTTGTATATATCCAACGTTCTATATAGCTAGAGAATAATTTAATAGTTATATCTTAATATTTTTCGAATAAGTATTTTTAAAATATATGTAATAATAAATCAAGTAAACATCCAACTACAGCATCCGGCAATCGATATGTTGGAATCAGGAATCGAAATAAATGTTGATTTTTATTAGAATTATATGACAATATCATCATCAAAGGGCGATTCAAAACTATTACAATGAATCTTCTGTTTCTTCCTCCCGGTCAGCCGTATCACCCTAAATTGTTCTGCTTAGAATTTGTTATAACATTACAAAGTTAAAAAGACATTCATGATATTACAATAACTGAAGCATCCTTAAAGATTGTACATACAGTGATATTATATAAGATGAAATACCGATCCCTAACCACACTCACCGACATAATCTCTGGTGCCAAGAATTTCTCTGACTCGGGCGCCCGGGAGGATGGCCCGTGAAATGCCAAAGTCGCATATTAATAAGTCCTCTTTGCCGGCCGCCAGTAGTAAATTCTGTGGTTTCAGGTCTAAATGTGCTATGCGTCTAGCGTGCATATGTTGGAGTCCTTCTAGAGCATGTCTTAGGGCTTTTCTAGCACATCGCTCCGGAAGGCGTTCCTCTTCATCTAGGACGCGTTGCAGCTCCCCACCGGCGGCTAATTCCAGAACTATCGCTACTTCACTAGAAGTCTCGTACACCTGAAATAAAGAAAAATGCATGTGTGGCTATTATCGATACTAAAAATATTACTACATGATATGAAATTTAACATAAGCTTATTGCATATTTTTAGATAATGCATTTAATTCCGTCATGCTAGAAGATATATAATGCCTGAATCGTTAAGTACAAATGTGATGGTATCGTTCTTTAAAACAGAAAATAACATCTTGCTGAAGAATCTTACAGAAGAAAGAAAGGAAAAAGAAGACCCGTCACACTTTTGAGATAAGCCAGTTGTTTTCGAGGTTCGTTACAAACCGCCTTACTCGTAGGCTAACGACGTACAGCCATCGGAACGGGTCGACTTTCGAAAAGACTGCAGTACCGTGTATCTCATCAACACATTTCGGTACATTATACAAAAGTTCGAAGACTGTCGATTGAAAATCTGGACGGCGCTGCATTTTCTTCAGCGATATCATATTGAATGTAACTATTAAGTGCTGAGGTGATTGTAAAGCAATGCCACCATGTTGGACATAGTACAGAATGACACTATAAAATCAATCCGATTGCGGAGAGGTACTAAATATGGAAATGTCGTATCTCTGGAACTGTTCGCCGCAGCATCGGGAGAGGGTGTCGAAATCTGTAAGGAGAGGATGAGTTCCATCAGCACCAACGGCGAACACATAAGTCACCTTGGACTTGCTGACGACTTACTAATAATGGCAGAAGCGTTGGACGACCTCGACGCCATGCTCGGAAACCTCAATAGAATTTCGCTAGAAGTGGGTATACAAATGAACATTAACAAATCAAAAACATGACACAAGAACCTGTTGTGTCCACTCCGATGATCAATGAGAGAATCTACGGAAGAATCAGATTAGCTTACAGAATCAGGCACTTAAGGTGGCAATGGGCATGCCATATTCCTCGTAGAACCAATAACCGATAATAAAAGAAAAGTTCTGGCGACCACGAACTGGACGACGTCACAGCGTGGAGCGGCTTCCCACTAGGTGGACTGACGTCCTGATGAAGGTCGTAAATAACCGTAAAGGTGGCTCGCAATCGTACGTCTGGAAATCTAAAGGAATAGGCCCATGTCCAGCCTTGGACGTAAATTTGCTGAAATGAATATTTTTAAAACATGTTACAGCAATTCGCGACCATATTGACGACTCACGTAGTTATCGATTTCTATAGTCTATATGAGCGTTCTCTATACGCACAAAACATAATCAACATTATATTACTGTTTATTAATATAATTTTGTATCAGATATATTTCTGAAATTTTTTTAACACAATTATTCAAACAATCATGAGCATCTAATGTGCATATCGCGCGCATATAAACGAATCACAAGGACCATAGCCACTAGTTACACGACGCGCCCCCGCGGTGTCGTACCTCGTGTAGCTTGACGACCCTGTCGCACTGCGCGCACAGCGCCAGCACGGCCACCTCGTGCTGGATCTCGCGCGTGGCGTCGGCGGCGCGGCGCCGCTTGCGGATGAACTTGGCCGCGTACTCCACGCCGCTCTTCAGGTGACGGATCTTGCGTACCGACGCGAACTTGCCTCTGGAACGACCAAATGTCCACCGTTAGCAACGTTGGAAAGTACATGCACACGTCCGATGTTGATTCGATACGTATTCGTATGACAATCATACTAGTACGTACCGAATACAAGACAATTTCCTCATTTTTAAGATTTTGCACGACCGATGAAGAAACGGAACGCTTACAGGATCACCTTCGTGATCGCTTGACCACCTGTTCGTTTTTCGCGGTGTCGTATCTCAGGCTCCACTAGACAAAAATGTTGCGCTTTGAAATATACGACGAATATTATACAGTAAATATACGGATTCCGATTTTGGAGACCTAATTAATAAAAAAAAATTTGATAAAGTGCATTATAATGTGACGTATCAAATAAACAGACTTGTCAAGTAGAAAAACTCTTTTTTTTATAAATGTATTTCACACATCAGATGCTAAATATTCGTTAAGAGAAACCGTGTACAAGTGGTCTTGTTAACTTTCCAAAAAACTAACTTTACAGGCGATAATTTAAGAATAAGAAACCATTTTTATGCGAATCGGACTTGACTTGGCTAGTTTTTATAAGTTCACAAATTTTTTCCTCTTTTTAATTTTTATATCAAGATTTTTATTAGAAAAATCATTTTCTAATACCTTTATATTTAAATACAAGTTGTAATTTAAAATTCATAATAAAAAAATCGTTCACTAATTCGATTTAGTCTACATTTTTTTGGAATACATCGTACCAATAAATGACAAGAAATGGTGAATACACCTTCATTTCGAATTTACAAAAAACACCACACGTATGCTAGTGGGCAATTAAGTATGGAGCTCACTTCCGTCGTGGGGTCAGACGGAAGCCGCGTCCTCTCAACACGCGCATGCATCACACCTGAAACCCGCCGCTGGGCGAGCGCGTCTCATTAATGCACAACTACAACTCAAATAAACAGCCGGAGACCATTTTTAGTCCCGTCCGTGACAAACAGTCACGTAATAAACATTTCAGTGAGCGGCGGCCGTTAAGCGCGCCTCCGACGGGATAATTACGGCTGCGACACGCGGCCGCCACGCGCCGCCCGGCCGCGGGCTGCGGGCGGCGCTCATTGCTTGTCTGTGCATGTTCGTTGTGTAATACAAAAAGGAAAACGACTTAATTTCTCGAACTACTCTGATATATTTTTTAGAAAACGTTAATGAAAATCATTATAAAAAAATATTTTTTTTTCTGCCAAACAATATTAAGATCTATGCTACAGCATGTTTTGCAAATAATGTTGAAAATTAGTAATTAAAGAGCTTATAAAACAATCAATCGAACTTCAATAGGAGTTTATGTCACTCTCGGTTCTGCACATTTTGAACGAAAGCCATAGAAATAATTATTTGTTGTGATATATTCCACTTATATTTCAGTTCACACTATGTATTATTGTATAATTTTTGCCAGTTATATAATAACTTTAATGTACAGAGTGCTAATATCTTCTGTTTTATGTGAGCGCAGTCGGCGTATGAGACATACTCGGGAATTGTTGTATTTATTGAGAATTGAATATATATATATATATATATATATATTCTTATTATTTAAATTCACATAAATCAAATAAAAAAAGACATAAGTAGACTAACAATAATAAATTAATCACATTTTGTATTTGCGCAGAAAAAGGAAAGAAAAAACTCCGATTATGATTATTTTATTTCTATTAACCTCCAGCGCGCATTCAAAACTGAACATTCGGTGCTCGTCAATAATGCTGAGTCGCTTTTATAACTAGTCTTGACAGGGTGAAATAAATGACTCCAAGGAACTTTTATCGTACTTCCAATGTAAGCGTTCGGAGCAAAATGCATTAATTCCATTGTTTCAGGATCGCGATGCAAATGGTAATTGCGAAGACGCGGCGCTGGCGCAGCTCTGGATCGCGCGGCGTGTCGTTAAACGGGCTGTCGTCGTAAACGTTCACACATAAAGTACGCCGTGTCGCGTACACGGGCACGCACGGTGCGTTAGATTTGCGTGCTATAATGTAACTGTATCCGGGCGCTTAGAACAGATGATTTCCTTCAGAGGCTGAGAAAATCGATCTATTTTACGAGATATATTTCGTTTGTCAATTATAAAACGGAATGACGAAAATTTATGTCAATGGAAAGAATCGCATTTTCCTTGTAAACTTGATTCCATTAAATAATTCATGATAAAAAAAAAAAAACTGTTTCTAAGAAGTAGTCTATCGTTAATTTGATTAATTGGCCTACACGGGCGGGTATTCACACTCCTGTCTTTGTCATCTAGCTAATGGTCTAGAATTTTCAAAAAATGTGTCTAATATTCAACTATCTCCTATAAGAACATATAGTCCACGGTCATTAATAAATATCTACAAATAAATAAATCAAAACGTTTTGCGTCACATTTGTACTGAATTCCAGGAATCGACAGCTATTCGAGCAACCACGTAAAACCTACATATTTTGCAGCAACATAAAAGTACTAAGCGGGACTACCCGTAAAGTTTTCTAGTCTCAGAGTAGCGCTGCCCGGAAAGGCGCAGGCGCGCGCCGTCGTCTCACCTGTCGCCGCGCGCCTGCGCCGCATTCCTCTGTATTTCCACACTCCAACCAGTTAAATGACTGATAGATATTTCGGTCCGGCTGAGATACATTTCTCACATTTCAGCGCTTAGCTAAATATAATCTGCGAGCCGCATGGATTTTTCACGAAAAGAGTGAGAGAAAATATTTGAGCACTTATTGTTTTCAAGCGATTGTGGAATTGACAGAACTGCAGTCGTACGACAGATCAAAGAGGCTTTTTTAAAAGAGCTAAAATACGGAAAACGAAACGAAACTCCCAACCTGGATTAATATTTACCAAAACCTATGGATATGTCGGTAACTGTTACATATCTTTTGGCGTTTATAATTTTTATTTCATTTCACTTGTGGTCAAGTTTAATGTATCACCCCCCAATTTGATAAAGACAAAAGTTCATTTTTTTTAAAGCAGTTGCACCTCCATTTGACTTTTGCTAAAGACGGTGTTATTATTTAAGGAATAAACTTAAATAAATCACTCCCGCGAGCAACAATTAAACAGAAAACACGTTACAGCACCCAAGAGTTTTTTAAGTGATTTTGGAAATGCATCTAATAATAGGTAGTGTAAAAATCACTACATTCATCTATATCTAGCTGTCCTAACACCAGATGACGCTGAAGTGACGATTGTTGAAGTCTTCGACGATTCAGAGGTCCCTTATACAGGTTTATATGATCTCGATATTTTCTTTCATCAAATGATAAATAACCTTTCTATTCACATGCGACAATATAACGCAAGTTATAAAACATTGACGCCTCACGGGCTTATTAAAATATATAAATATGTTAACTTATCTAATCAATATAATAAATTTCCAATAAACGAGCATGTTTCATAGCTAGATCAGCTCGGCGCGTGTCGTTTCCTGCGGCTGCGCCCGTTCCAGGCCGCCTCGGTTCGACCTAGATCATCTATGATCTACATGCTTTAGCGCACAACCCGGATAATAACATTACAATACTTTTCTATTTACACTATGTCTAAACATACGCGCTCGACCTAACTAAGGCATTCGTACACGACTAAAGATGTGGGGTGCGCAAACACACGCCACACCGCTTCGAGCTCGTACATGGACGACCACGCGAAGGTCCACAACGAGGATGCCATAGAGTTTAATCGGTAGTATTCCGATGTAACCCGCACTGAGCCGGCTTGATGAGTATAAAGTCTAAGCCTTCGCTGTGAAATAAAATAAATTGTGGGGTGGTACATAATAAATATATCCATTATCATGTAGTAAATAGACGCCTCAGCCGTGGGGGCGATTAAACCCGATACAACCAGGAAGCGGTGTTTATACAATAAATTACAATACATAATTTACATCCCATTAAATTACGGAGCGGGCACGACAGTGGTCTTTTTTAAGGTTTTTACAGTTCCAACAAAAATTTAAATAATTAACGAGAAATTGATATTGACGCGTTAGGCGGAAATTAGAGACAGCCCGGAGCGTGGGCCGCTACGAGGGAAGCGGTCAGATACGTACTCTTCGTGCATACGAAGAGTCCAGTATTCGGTCAGAAGTACTTCTGACCGAATACTGGAAGGTCGTGATTTTTATTTCCACATTAAGTAACCTGCGGGAATTTCTCGTGGACTTCTCAATGCGTCGGTGTCGAAGGCAAACGAACAATGCCGGCGTATTACTTATATAAACTGTATATAGGTGAATAAGTAGATATACACGTACTTTAAAAATTAGATGACGAATCAGAAGAGGAAAATCATTAGGAATAATCTTCCTAATAGTTTTCTCTTTTTAATTCATTGCCTAATCTAATTCGATGATGACGTTCCAAGATCATCATCATTATCAGTTAACAATATGGATTGCTCACTACGATCAAACCACATTCTTCACCTCATTGATAGTCGTTTACGAGACAACATGACATTATACGTTTCAATAGTACAATGCGAATCGGAATATCGATCTAGCGATGGACGGAAATGATTAAAAGCGACACCGACAACACCGAGAAATTCAATGAAACCCCTCGCACGTTTATCGACCGATAGATTAAATTTTAATAGGTAGCCGCTCAACGACATCGAAACGGCAGAAGGCGAGAGGCACCCCGCGGCCGCGGGGGGTGACCGCAGCCGCCCCCGCCGACGCCGCGGTCCCACGGCACTGACCCGATTGCACACATACGTGCTTTTTAATATATTTACGGCTCCTTCCACACAAATTCGAATCTGATATCAATATAATAAATATTATATAACATACAATTATGATCTGCATAATTTTCCAATTTACGTCGCAATTTTCTAAGCTACAAACCATAGATTGTAAAACATAACAATCGCTAGCCGACAGATACATTATTTTTATATCGTTATGCTCACAATTTTTTCCTCGTGATTTCATCCGCGTAAATAATAGAATAAAATAATAATGTACGGTTCTGCTGTATGGATCAAGTACAATGTGATTTATATTTTAGATTGGATCTGAACCTACCTATGAAAATCCCATCAAAATCCGTTCAGTAGTTTCGCATAGGACCAAAACAAACAATAATTTTAAAAACTATTTATTTGGATTCAGTCTTCAAAATTGTCGAACCCAATTAATTTTTCAGAAATATCTCTAATGTGAAGATGCGACTCTGTTACATTTTCATAGTATTATATACATCACAAAATAAAAAAATTATAATTACATAATATTAATAATTTCTATTTTTCCTGTGCCTGCCGTACAATAACTTATGGTAGTGGAGTATCCCGAGTCTCAAGGATTGATCGTTAATTGACATTAGCGATAATTCAAAAGTATAATCCGTTTGAAACGCTAATAGAAATGGTCTACGCGAATTACGTGACAAAAACTAAGAGAACTCAAAAACTAATATGTCAACATAAAAAAGATATACGTACTAACTTTCATGCTAAACGGTCAAAAGGTGTCGGAGCTTATCGATCTACATCCATTTTTATTATATCCAACATCCATTTTTATTATATAAATATACTTATTATTCGGGAGTGACGGTAACAGTACGAAATAGTCAGACGGTGTGAAGTTAGTGCAGGCCATTCCTATTTGAATTTAAAACAGATTGTAATTCCAATTTAATTTTTCATTTTGCCTTCACTTTGAAATTTTAACTATATTAGAACCAGCTTAACTAGACCCAATTTTCACTGTAGGATTCATTACAATTTTCCCTGTAGTATATAATAAGTCAATTAGAAAGTGGTTAGAAGCTTAAATTTGGTGATGAAGTTCCACCTCAAAATTCTTTGTATTTCTGGCACGTTACAGTGGACTCGGACGTGGATGTATCATAGCATAACGCCCTAGAGATTGTTAGTCTCTTTATAAGACTGTTTTCTTGCGCAACGTATTGAATAAAAGAGATAATTCTATAGAGACTTGTCTGAGGCGTCACGCTAGGCCCGCGGGGCGGTGTACAAGCCAGTAAGAGGAAACAATTTTAATTTCGTACTACAATTAATTAATGTACATAAAAAACGAACATATTTGCAAGTATGAAAGATTTTGCATATATATTTAAAGTTAAGATAAGAAAGCTGCTACCGCAAGAGTACAATTCACGGCGATTTTCAAAAACGACAGCGCTTCATAACTGAGTTGCGATAAGCTATCGAAGAGAGCAGTAAGGGATTGCGCTCGAAACAATATGAAATTGGGTCAATCGAAGGACACCTTCAAAATATCGTATCGAATCGTAAAATGTAACTGAGAAAGTTACGAATAATACGAAACTTCACGAATATGTTACGTTATACTTTTATACCAAAAACACAATTTACTTTGTCAACCCGTATGTTGTCTATCGTTATTTGAACGTTTTTACGCTTTACGAATTCTTAAAAAGGACCTATTCGGTGTAAGCCGTCGTCTAAGCGATTCAGATTCTAGAAAATGTTAGTGTACCCTAGGCGCCGGCGGGCGCACGTACTCGTCCGCGTAAGTCTGATCATTGTCTCGAGCGCGCATAGCCACGAGCGGAGCAAGCGCGGGGTCGCGGCCGGCGGCGGGCCGGGCGCGGTCACGGGGTCGAGAATCGCCCATTACCATTTCGCGCTCGACCCGCCCGACCTGCGGCGCCGCAGTCGGGCCTAACTGTAAACGGCATTTAATTTAATCGAGATGCGCCGATCGGGCTACCGTACCGAATTGTTTAACGTACGCCGGAAGCGCTCCGGCGTGGCGGCCGACCTGCTAACCGATGTTTTTTAAGCTGACGCGCGAGCTGCAAACGAGGACGCCAAACTGCCACAACATTTCTTTGCTATATCCAAATGCTTAATTTATATTTCTGACTTTCCATTTGGACGGTATAGTTTTACGGAAAACAAGTTGAGCACCTCTCAAAAACAACTTCATTGGCTTCCTATAATAGTCGTTTTTATTAGGGTTCCCTAGCCAAATGATAAAAACGGCAAACTTATAGTTTCGTCAAGTCTGTCCGTCCATATACACAGTTTTACAAGACCACCATTTTTTCTCTGAATTTTCAAGAAATTGTATATATGTATAGGAACATGTAATATATGTGAACCGCCATAGAATATCGTATATAATGGTATTATGAAAAAAAATTAGGCGCAACTTACCATATATAAAATAAAGGGATGATTTTATTTTTCGTATCCTGAAGGGAATATTTCAAAATACACTAGAGGTTATCACTACACTACAAATCGAATACCAATTCATGTCAAAAGATTACTACACTTCGCAGAATAGACTTACGTCAATTCCTAAAACGCTCGTTTATTTCTAATAAGAAACACGAGGAGCTATTGAGTACATTCATAATAAACATGTACTATTAATTTAAATCATGAATATTGTTTTTTAAACAGTTTAGTCGTTATCTACTTTTTTATGTTACGTAATATACCCCCTCGGCACGTCTATCAACAAAGGTACGTACGTAATATATGAACGCCCCCTTATATACAGTGTTGACCTTGTAACGTCTTTATTCTATGTGTAGAAATAAAACTACCTATTATTATAATTACTATTTCTGTGAAAATAACGTTTAAAACCCGTACTGTCACCGACAACATCCCAGAGCGGGCGTCGAGGGGGGCGCTCGCGCGAACGCACGCATTACACATACAATCTCCAACGGATTTTCGGCGAAACGCGGGCACACCTGCCGGGACAGCTGTTCGCTGCACACAGCCACGATCAGGGTGCACTGCGGAATGTTTTCCTGTTTTTAGCAGACTGTGATGAAATGAAAAAGACGTATTTAACGTGAATGTAATTGTATAACGTGAATGTAATTACCCGTAGCTGGATTCTACATTCTAGGGTATCGTAACGACCGAATGGATAAATGAGGTAGGTAGCCGTAGATTCGTAATGATCCGCGGAGTGTTGGAAGGTGCATGACAACTTAGTAATTCCGTCAAATTTTCACAGAATATAAACCTTCATACTTTTCATATATTGAATATATGAGATCAGTCACAAATTAAAGTGATAGCGCTCGATTTGAAAGAAAGCACATATATTAAATTTGTACAGATTCGGTGATGTTTTTTTTCTTAGAAGTACATACATGATTTAAAGTTAAAGTCGTCGGCAGCAGTTATAATAGTTAATAATAGCAAAGCCTTTTTATAAATAACACGCGGCTTTTAAATTAAAACCAAATAATTTTCAATATATGAATGGTTAATAATTTGCAATACAACAAAAAATACGACAATATCCTTGTTTCAGTATTTAGTTAGATTTTACATTAAGAGTTGTATTTCTTTTTTTTCAACTTTCTTTTTTTTTATACATACCTACTGATTTTTCCTAATCGTAGAAGGATATTTTTAAGAATTTAATTATTTATATTTTTTATGCTAATTGTTAGAATTAAGATAATAAAATATCATACTTTTTCAAAAGTTATACAATTTGAAGCGGAAATACAAAAAAAAATGAAATCAACATACAAACATGACTCATATTTTTTCTCACTGTACACCCTAACGGAAGAGGGAACGTGAGTAATATTCAATAAGTTATCTCGGCCATCTGCGCACACGCTGAAACGCGTCGGAAGAAAAAAAAAAGTTCTGAATTGAAATAAAAAAAAACATCGCGTGGAACATGGAAATATCTAAGCCGATAGCTCTCATCTTAACAGCGAATATAATGTTAATAGAGTGCCTAAGACATACCTAAGCTTATTATTACTAAATCATCACAAAAATTATATAACCGTACACTGCAACTTTCATATGGCGATAAACCAATAGCTACAGACTTTCCTTCTATTAGAGAAATAGAACGTAAAAATTTGGACAACTGTACCGACAAGATACAAACAAAATCCACATTAAATGTACATCGAGAACTACAAAACGTCTTCCCTAAGTTAAAGGACATTTCATGGAAAGTCGTCGACAAACCCGACACGGAAACGGCTCCACAACGATTTCCTTGGAAATAATTATTCAAGCGGCGAAATTTTCGAATTCGAGCCAAACAGAGTATTAGGGAAATATCGGCATACATTTAACACATTCATCATGTCTCCTCCACGGCGACACGAGAGAGCAGCAGGTGTGTTTGGAGAGTCATCGACTTCACAAAGCCGCCGCCGCCGCCGCGCCACGACACGTCCACGCGACACGAGCGCGATAACACGACTCGACGCTAATTGTCCGTAAACCGGATCGCGTTCTAACCGCTTCATTGTCGCCTTGCATCCTGATTAACTTCAACGAGAGAGGACATCGATGCATTTCAATCGGATGTTTTCTCATTTCTAAGTCACTAGTGAGCTACCTAATATCATCATACAGTTTGGGCGTGATGTGAAGAAGTATCTTATCGATATCGAATTAATTTGAAAGTTAAAAATAAAAGAACGAAGCATCGACACACTAATAGTGAAAAACGCACTTCACAAGAAAATGTAATAAGAGCAAATATGCCTGTTATCAATAACAACAATGCTCGTTCTTAAACAAACGTTATCTTATGTATTTTGTAAAACCTTAAGGACAACAATTTAACATTACACGTGATATTATTAGTTTTCCTTTGTCTGAACTAAGAAGAAACTAAGATATCTAATACTAGTAGTAGATACTGCATTAGAAAGAACTATTATTGAAAATATTAAATTTACTTTTACACGTTTTCAACGATAAATGTGACTGAGCTGGTAACAAAAGTTTTTAATGCCTATATACTATCACAATAGGCGCATTGATAAAATTGAAATCATGAACCATGAGCCATCAAAGATTTTGTTTTTTTTTTTTGCATAACAATGATTAGAACCTTCGTTGACTAAGATAAGTACAAAACCTCAAATGCAAAACGATATGTCATGAACAAATCAGATTTTAAAAATAAAACTTTATCGACATCGAAGACCAAGCTTTGCCAGCTCAAAAATAGCAACGATTTGTGTAGTACGATGGTGCAAAAAACAAATATATGTAAGAAGTGACAAATATATGTTAGAACATACGCAATTGTTGAATTTAGTCTTATACATTTCAAATGAAATATAAACGATGGTCGTGGTCCGACTCCGCGACGGGTTCCTCGCCGGCCGTCCGAGCGGCGACGTCCCGGCGCTCCGGGTGCGGCGCAGCGGTCGGCAGCACAACGCCGGCGGCCGCCTTGCCTTAACAATAATTGAGCTTTTAACTTTTATGTAAACCTATCATAACGTTAAGTAAGATCGATCCGCAGTTCAAAATTGCCACTGCGTACGTTTGTGCAACGCGTTATGACAACCGAGGTGGTGCTATTATGGTTTGTAGTAAGAGCACAAATAACAGCAAAAAATCTATTGCGGTTATCGCAAGCGATATGTCGAAACGCGACGAGGTACGGATCTCCTTTCTCTCTCAATTAAATCTTCGAAAGTTAGAACATGACGGGATCGATATCGGATTCAAACAAGGGCGGATCGGTAATTAATATTAACTTCATATCATAATTTTAATATCATTACGAGTTTAGATTTTGCGCAATATGCTACATATCACATATTTATATATGCTATATATCACATATTTAACAACGTATGACAAGAGTACGCGAGAAGTTATTCTAACCTCTAAATCAAACTATTGTGGACCTAAAGATAACGAGTATTTACTGCCTGTTTGGCGTAGTTGGTAGTAATCCTACTCGCTGCGCTAGGGACGTGGGATCGATTCCTGCACAAGACAAACATTTATTTCTTTGATTAAAAATTAATGTTTGTCTTGAGTCTGGATGTTTTTATGTATTATATGTATATATTTACTTAAGAAAATGTATATACGTATTATATCAACTATCTAGTACCCATAATACAAGCCTCGTTGCTTAATTTGGGACCAGCTGATGATGTACCTATGTCCTAAAATATCATTATTAGTATCAATGTCACTATCGTACTTTACTTCAAAAAAATGTCAAGTAACGAATTCCGTTCGAGATAAAATCTGATAACGGCTAAAAAAAATTATAGTCACACTGTATTTTACAATGTTCTTGAATATTAAGACGATTAAATTCTACTTGTTATTCCATAATTTTATCTTAGAGACGAGGTACTGTAATAATCTGCTATAGTTACAGAACACGCATGCACGGGAACGGCGATACGACGTAATATCGCAGGCAACATTTTCTGCCCGCGAGGGCGGAGCGGATCGCGTAATCGCGGCATATTAATGCAGCACGGATGCAGTGGCGAAGAGTGCAAGTGAATCCATTTGTTCCGACTCACTTTCTGCATAATAAAGCGATCGGTGGGCCGGCACCGGCGCACGCGGCTCGGGCAACGCCGTCATTAGGCGGCTGCTGCTCGCAGCGCCGGTTGCACAACGGGCTCGCCGAAAGCGAAACGATCGGCCGTGTTGCGCAACCGGCCACGGCCGACGACCGCCTCACAGCGAAAAACACGTCCTTGGCAATGAATCGAGTCGGGCGCACGTCCGTCACACCGGTAATTACTCATGCGCCGCACCTCTCTCGACCATTCATCTCGACGTCATCGTTTCGTCGGTGACCGATAAAATCTGGTTAGCCGGACCCCGCAGCGAAGAGCTCATCGCTCACGGATCTCGATAGTTATCCATCAACGACAATATCTTACAAATGATATAAGCTCGATAGGACAAGAGCTCGGGAGTCATGTTGGAGGAACTCAAAGAATGGTCGGTTCGTATTTAAGCCTTTTTAAAGAATAGAAGACGAAAAATACGCGGGTTGCGCGTACAGCTCGGATGTTACGATGGACGACGTCATGAAAAACGATTACCGTCCGAACGCACGTCTTGAAAAAATACATTATCTCGCGTTTCGAGACGTTCCTTCTTCGCTTACAATCGTTATGGTCTACACGTCGCAAAGAAGCGTGTAACAAAGCGTGTCGTCGATCTTCTCATCCGATCACCGCGACGACCGCACGTCGTACGCGCACGGGGAGCCAGATGCAGTCGTCGTCGACGTCCGGCGGCGTCCGTGATGAGAGGAAGTCGTAAACTTTTAGTGCGCGCCGCCCAGCGCTCGATTAATAGAGAGCTTTATTGCGCCCTCTGCGCGAATCGCCCCTTGCGATTCCCGATGCTAAAGCCTGTGCTGCGGGCGCGGGTCAACAATCTGTAGCTGCAATCGCGAGCGCTGCGTTGATCCTCCTTTAAGACACGATCCTCTGCGGCAGTTCACAGAGGGCAATGAAAATAAAATAGATGATACCACTTTATAATATATACATTTATTACGGTGGCTCATTGCGCCGTCCACATTATTTTGACTAATACTTACAGAAAACAAAAAAGTAGACAAATAATTTTACATTCGGACATTTAAAAATATAAAATATTTCTCGTACCTATTATCTAATATTTCTTTACCTAGTAATAAAAAAACATTGTATTGCATTATAACAAAAGTTGCATGATCTATATAATCAAATATTCATATTCTGATCAATACAACGCACGAATCTTTGCCGCTCTGAATTGCCAGCGAATGATATGATACGCATCCCCGATCCGTCCTTCTTTTCCCTAATGTTCCTATTTTACGCCAATGCGACACTTGCGTCATACTGAACTAATTGTAAAACAATCGCTTAACAACTATAATGCAGAAAATGCACGGTGTATGCGTCGTCTAAAATTAAAAAAAAATACTTTCTAACACACATTCAAATTTAGAAAACCAATATGACGAACTTGACGTTGACGACACAGCGTAGCCGAAACGCTCTATTAACGATATCTTAACACCTAAGCGTCCATCGTTCTTTGATCCTATCCGCAGTATCCATGCCATTTCATATTCTTTGCTTTTTATGAATGCAATCTATCGATTATATACATATTTAGATAATAGAAAACTGATAAACAATGTCCTAAAACAAATACGATACGAAATATTGAAAGCTTAGTAAAATTACTTAAAACGGTTTCCTTTTTTATTTATTTGATAAAAAAATAAAACAAACACGTCCATTACCGAGATGAAATTATTGAGATGCATCATTTTACATATCGCAGTAAGAACAAGAAACTTTAGCTGCAAACCTGGTTTTCGTGTTAATTCAAATACAACTCAATTACAACCTTTCACTAATATCTATAGCCTCACAACAGAACATAATAATTATTATTATAATTCAGACGCAACGAGCCTGACACGGACACGAATCTGGAGATTTCGACGGTGACGCAATTTACGCAAGTCCACAGCGCCGAGAAAACGATACAGATAATGTTTCTTTGCAAATAAGGGTTACCGCTTTCGAAAGATCTTTATGTTTATGATGACAGTATTATACATATTGGTATAAAACAATATTAACTAAAAAAAAAAAAATTGCGACGCGAGGCGATAAGTTCCAAATCGATACTGATTACAATACTACTTTATATATTAAGAATGGCGAATGAATTCTACTTTTCTCATGTTCTCAAAGTCGGACTCGACCACACTCACTGGTCCGACGTCGATACCTACCGTTTGCGATCCCAATCGCGTGTTGAGCTCGATTCGTATCCCGATCGAGTCATTCCTGGTTTGAACTAATGTTTTAGGCTTCGTCCGCGCGCAATGCTTTGAAAGTGAGTCTTTGATATTAAGTAGACGTCATTTGTACAATTTAAATTCCATATTCGTAAACGCAATCACTTTAAAAAATTAAAATTGATTTAAACTACTAGATTTTCTTTTTGTAAATAAAATAAAAAGTGAGACACATTTCTTCAATTTTGAATAGAATACAAAAAACAATGAGACAGAAATCAAATTTAAAAAGATTAGAAAAAGCAGATACAGAGTTGTGAGGTAATAATAGATTATTACTACTAAAATTATTCGTACGTTATTAAACAATTGTTGTCTTTTTACTCATAAACAAAATTATCAGTTTTCTTTTTTAGACACATGAGGAAAAGTTTTCTTGATCGATGACTACTCGCCCCATATAAATGTATCCTTAATACAGCATCCTCTAAAGCCGCGTTATTTACAAGGGACTGGTCTGCACGACTGTAGGTAATTAAAAATATGGACAACCCTAATTTGGGACGAGCACCACATGGCATATCGTATGGATGATAAATATATAAGCCAAGGTGTCCTCTCCAGCCCTAATCCGACCGCTGCGGGGCCCGACGCCGAGAGCGCCGCCTTATCTGGCATCATCGAGCCGTATCTAATTGGGCCGAGTGGCGCAATCCTACATCACAGTTTATAGGCATTTATAAATCATGATATAGCGAGATAGTGTATTTTTATCGTTACGTTTTATATGACGGGGAAGCAGATACATGTAGGAACATGTAGGAAGGTGCGAAGTTATTGAATCAAATTCTAAGATAATAAAAAAAGACTCGATTCCATTTTAAGAATGAGAAGCCTCTTCGAAACTTTAAGATTCATCCATCAGCAGGGTGGACCATACTTTAAGAGATTGAAGGGATATTACAGATGGATTACTTGCCAATGCAACTGCGATGAATTCCGTATATTTTGCTATATTCATTCGATTGAGGGGAGGAAAACTCAGTAGACGCATATTCATTTTGTATAATAATGCAACTGCGTACACTGCTGTTATACATAAATTGATCATCCACCATACAGCTCATAGTTGGCACGCTGCTATTATTTCCAGAAACTAGAATCAGATAAGAATTGGCGCGCAAAGCCGATTGCATAAAAATTAGGACAATGTGCTAGTTGTCAGTGAGGCCGGCGGGCGACGCCGTTATCGAGCACTACCGCAGAACGCCTGCCGCTCGTGGCCCGTTTTTACGGAAACGCGACCATCTGACGCTGCATTCAGTATTTTATTTATTTCAGTGGGCGTTCCTGTTTATTTAGGCCAACGACCGTTATGCGGAACTCGTTACTACAATTGTTGTTTAAAGGGGTTTCTTTCTGTTGTCGATTAATTATTGCAAAAAGACATATTATTTAGTGATAGCCACTTGATTTGCCAAATTGCAGGCAATAAATAAACGCCGGAGATGTAAGAGATATCATCGTGAAATAAAAAGAATAATAATTTAAAAGCTCGGGGAAATATATAAACTTTAACCTAAGTATGGTGTTAATAAGTGCATTGTATCCTGATTTTTTCTGTTGTAATATTTGCCAATACCTAGAATGCACATAAATATGTTCGCGATTTGATGGAAAAAACTGACCTAAATGTTTAATATATTAGACTAAACGAGACGGTTTTTGTATACACACGTATTCTTAGTTAATTGTACCACTTTGTATTACATGTTATATCGTTAACAAGTATGTTTTTACATTACGATTATAAGTACGATTAGTATAGATAATGTGTGATTTTCATGATAATAATGAAATCGGTACTTACGCGTTCCGTAGAGATGCTGTAACGTGAGACATGTAAATAAGTCAATTAAAATTCTTATTAAAAGAGTTGTAAAAGCAACAGCAGCCGGCGCGCTTGCACCTGCCGGAGCACGCGCTATATAATACTCATGCTTACACAAAACGTCTTACTTGTTCGAGTCTCAAAGAAATTATACGGACCAAATAATCTGAATATTACCAGAATGTCCAGATGTTAATTTGACTAGTTTTGATGGTTTCTGGCTAGGTTCATTAAATTGATGTTTTCTGGCTAGGTTAATTACATGATCTATGATATTATTAATTATAAAATAGCGATATGTATTATGTGTATGCACAAATCTTGAAACTATCAACGTGCACTTTATAGTTCAATTGAGTCCTAAGCCTTTTACGTACAGTGCTTTAGAGCATTTTAAGAAAAAGTAAAAATAAGTTTAAATTAATCAAAGATCTGAAGACATATTATTGCATTGAATTGAATTTGCGCAAATTGCGCAAAATTTGTAGGAAATTACCTTAATAATGTTAAGAGACCATAAATGCTTACAAAATAGACAAATACAATAAATGGCGCCAGCGCAAATTAAATATAGTGTTTAAGACGTGGCCGACGGCGCGCTCGCGATTGAGCCACGTTGAATCGCGCAATAACTGCATAAAGGCAAAACTGCTCGACGCACAGACCGATTTTAGATTTAATTCATAAATAGTGTTGCAATTTATAGACATTCAGTTTTATGTAGATACTACGACGACAGTGACGCAATGTGTGTACTCGCGAACTGATTATTTAATAATAATAATTTCGATTATGTAAAGAAAATTCTTTAAGCGAAACTATCCTTTATAATAGGCAAACGCAACAATATAGAGAGGTGACGATCTCCATGTTCCTCTCATTTTATGAACTCGCTTCTGAAAAGCGGACCGTCCGTAATAAAGTGGAGCCGATACCGGGAGCGCGGCCGGACGCCGGAAGTACCTTTTCAGCTATTAATAATGTCGCCGACGGGAGCAGGCGCAGCGCTTCACTACTGCGTTCGTCGAGCTCTGTAGCTCGAATCGAATATGATTGATACGCTATTGATCGCAAATGACCACCAAATTGTCAAAGTAGTGCGGTATATTTGTTTTTATTACTAATGTGGGATAAATAGTATCTTAGTTTTTTCATAAATCAAACATTTATTTGAATGCGACAAGTTTATTTGGCTCGCGCAAATTATACTTGTCGCATGCAAATTCACAATATCAACTGCTAAAATTATAAAAAGTCGTAAAATGAATAACTGAAAAAAACAGTCGAAGAACCAATATTAAAAAGGGGCTAAGAGCATCTCGGACCATGCTCATTATAGGGTTCCAAAGCCATTATTACAAATAAAGTCACTACAGATTAGTGCACTACTACAAACGAAAGACTACATTGTTACACTTATTTCATGTTTCCCGCACAGAATAGTTATAAACACTTCAGTCGCCTACAACTAGAAAAACAAGTAGGTATGTCGATTATTACTATTAAACTAGTGTAAACTGAAATGCATCAGCAAAAGAGCGCATCGTCATGGCACTTACGTCCCTTTCTTGAGAAGTGCAGTTTTTCGGCGATAACTCAAAAATAGTTTATCCGATCAAGTTCAAAATAACTTTTGCTAAAAGTATCGATTAAGAGGTACCTCCATTATTTTTTTTCATATTTTGTGGACACATGGTTTAGAAAATAAAGGGGGACACATAATTTCTGCAACTTTCGGAGCTATTATTTCCAAAATTATTCATGTAATCAGAAAAATTGTTTAAAAACCTTAAGATGTTTTTAAAAGAACTGTAGAAATACGTGTCACACGTTGATGTATGGTGAAAAATTTTTTTTTATTTTACATGTTTGCAATGCCCTTCCTAGAAATATCAATTTTTGTCATTTAACTACCTTAGCTTATACAAGTATATAAAATAAATAGTAGCTTATACAAGACACCTACACTATAAATTTTATGAATGTACATCTTATAGTTTTTGAGTAAAATGCCTGTGACATGCGGACGGACGGATGGACGAACATTGACGAAACTATAAGAGTTCCGTTTTTGCCATTTTGACTCGGGTCTCTAAAAAGCTCAAATGTCGAGTAAACCAATTTTTACATGAAGCTCCAGACGATGAATTCTCTTGTAATTAGTTAACTTTTGTTGTAATTTTGTGTTAATCATTTAGAATAAATTTCTCGAATTTAATAAACGTTAATTTGAACTAATCATTGATTGGTTTGTCTGGGGGGTATTCGCCCCCATCACCCCGGGTTGGGGTTATTCAAGTTTCTTTGTTCAACGCTCCACAAGCACTCCACAAAAAAATAATGCTGTCTATAGTCTGAAAATCAATTCCGTACTACAATAAATTTACACTCACTGTAACGCAACTTTTGTATGAAAATAACATTTTTAATCATCGAGTGAATTATTCTAGATCACTTAAAATTTAATAGTTGCAATTTGTGGAAAATTTAACCAAGTTTATAAATTTAAAATGTATTTTACAAATATCGATGGTTTGGAAGAGTTTTGTGTTACACTTGTACTTAAAAAAAATTAAGTGGCTTTATTGAGACGCGGAAACTTATTTAAGCGCGAATCATTTATGAATTAACGTCTACGTACAAATAGGGAATATTAAAGAACGCGACAAAATTATTCGAGTATTCGAGAGTAGAGACTACAGACATTGAGAGAATCACAAAAAAAAGTCTTGGATCCACTGGCATTTTTTTCTGACATTCTGCTGTTCATTAGGCTCTGCTTTTTGCAACTTCTTTGCCCTTTTCTATATTCTAAGTTCTATTTTACAAAGTTAAACAATGACATAATCTGATGATGCACAAATTCTAACCCTTTTACGGTGTTCATATTCACGACAACGAATAAAAGTACGGTTGTTAATTCAGTACTAATTAATAATTTATTTTCGTACTGTTGATAAATGTGCTATTGAAATATTAATTGAGGTGTTTCGTGAAATACGTACGCCTTCGAGATCTACGACTCAGGACGAGCGTACAGTGTGCTTTTTGTTCCTGTATTAACTTTTATTTTTCGAAAATGTGTCCTGTGTTCTATTCTTACATCTTCAATCGGTCGATTAGGAATGGAACAAAATAAAACTTTATGGGGAGAACCTCCAGAAGCATTACCAGAAGCATTGAGCGAAGCCCATCGTGGTATAAATAACACAATTTAGCGTTCCACTGAACGATATCCTTTTGGAGACCAGTTGGGGGCATCAGTGAACTTTTCGCGTTCTCAAGAAAATGAACTTTTGCTGCGACATATTTGTAAATTATCGTCAGATCAATTTTTTTATAATTATTACCAGTACTTTTGTTAATCACCGGAATGGCTATTTGTTTTTATCTCGATTCAAAATATGCTTATAAGGTAAATTTTAGTTGATCTTTAAGCCGATCGCTGACTGAAACAGAAGCTCCTAGGACATCCTAAGATTTGACGCTCGCCAGTGGACTTATGAGATAGATCGGTGGTCGCGATAGTGCAAAACATGTGCATAATAAATTCAAAATAAAAGCGTACGACTTTAATAAAAATAATTCAATAAACAAAACAATGCAAGACCACGCAGAGTGTGTAGTTCCACAGCATTCTTTGTTTGAGATTAATGGGCAACGTTGTCATATTCGCGAGCTGTTGCTGTGCACGGCCAAGGACGAGTGCGCGAAGGCGACTTCCGCGTGCGCGGGCGTCCACCGCTACGAGTTTGCGACGACCCTACCGCCATTAGCATGTTAACCGTCGCTCCCTGTCGCGCCCTATTATGGTACCGCAATGGATGCCTCGTATAGCCTCGGTTTAGAGATGCGTAGTTACTGTCTCGATTATAGAGATGCTAAATACGACCTGGACGTTTGTGACGACACCATATCGTACAAAAATAATTAAGCTTACAATATTCCTGCGCCAACATGTACTTACAGTACATGTTAGCGTCATTGTTAATTGTTAATCGGTCTTTAGAGTATTATTCTTTGTATATATTATGTTACAAAATTAGTCATTCCGACAAACTAGAAGCTGCACGCTTATAAATACCAAACAAAATAAGATTTCCAACGGAACTAATTATAGAGTTCACTCTAACCACAATGCGTATTGTAGATATAACTAATCCCAATGTCACGACCTAAATTTCGTCCAAGCAATAACAAGAGAAGTCTCGACGTGAGACTATAGAGGCCGACAACAATGAAGTTCGTGTCGTGGCGATTTGCAACTCTCCCACGGACTTATTTATTTTACAAGATTCGAAATATAGCGCGGGTCAGTCGTTAGCGGGCCGGGCCCCAGAACTGGTCCGCTCACAAAGGGGAGATGAGCGCTCGCCGTGTCGTTACTTTCTCTTGATAATCTTTAAAGGGGCGCGGGGGCGGGGAGAGGGGCGATGAACAGATCGCGGTATCGGGCGACCTCACGCGCAGCCGGCGTCTTTCAATTTCGCAAGGGCGCCGCCGAGGACGGGCGCGGCGGGCCGTACGCGGAACACGTTTTTCCACAACTCCCGAAAACGGTACCGTTTGACAGCGCCGCCTGCCGGGCGCGGAGTGTAATCATAAGCGTTTAATCTTCACGACTAGAAGTTCCATAGCGCATCACAAAATCATGTTTTATTCGACTCGGGTGGTTTAAAACTGCGACTTATTTTTCTATCCATTTTATTCAAAACTAATCTGTATTTCTGTGATTTCGATCAATGGTATATTTAAGATCTGCGAAACGAAAAATCGTTCTGTCCGCCAGAAGTATGAGGAATTCACCCAAAGATATATAGACTCATAAGAAACAAATCATGACAAAGGTGAGAACAGGAAATGAACAGAACCGGGGTGTCCATCGTCACTGTAACAATTTGTGCACAGAAAGAACCTCCGCTATTTCGGCCCGGGTCGCGAGGCCCATCACGCGCGAGATAAATCCGATCGATCACGGGTGTCGGAAGGAGCGCAAGGTCGCGGGCGCCATTGTTCGCGGCGCGCAGTTCTGCCGTTACACTTTACACCTCGGAGCGGTACACGCACCGCGACGCCGCGTCGCGTCGGTCACGCCAATGCCTTGTTACATTTTTTTGTTGTTACATTTGCAACGGCCCAAGTCGTGGATGTCAATATTCGATGCATACAAAAGACGGCATCGATCGTCATACATGATATCGAGGAAACGGACGGCAGACGGTAGTTGCATACTTCGCAGTTGATTTAAGATATCGAAGTTAAATATTCAAGTTTATATTTACAATGTATTATGTTAACTACTAAAATTATTTTATGTCATAGAACTTGCCTTTACTCCGATTCCGTACCTCAAAGTTACAAAACGACCTTATTGTATCATGACTACAAGTCATGGTACAATAAGTCGTCTTGATGACGTCTGGCTACTACTTTAAAATAATTTTATTATTAAATTAAATTTATTATCAATACATTTTTATTATTTATACTTAATATTATACTTTTTATCATAGTGCGAAAGTAGTACTAAACTTTCGCACTATGGCCATGGTAAATACTTGGGAAATACCAAATCAGATCTTATGAATGCATATATCGATATATTATATGTGGTAGATCGACAAAATTAATATTAACTTTTGCTTCGGTGTACGATATCTGTCAGTACTTTCGAAACATAATACCATTTTTTGGATTAGGACTCAGTGGAAGAGTAGATTCGCGGGCAGCAGTGGGTTTCAGTACCATACTGCACATTGTAAGGAAGCGTTTTACATAACCCTTTCCGTCTATGGTGGCCAATCACTCGCTTCAGGTCGTGCCGAGTGTGTGTGCCACCAAAACGGGGTCAATGGGCACTATAATTTAGTTGTATTTAATAAAAACAAGCAAATAATGTATAGCTCTTAGTACCTGTTTGTTAAGAAAATTAATATTGAAGAAATATTTAAAGGTTTCATTGAAGCAGCACTTAGGAGACGCTGTTCGTCTCCACCGCACCGCTCCCCTAATATATATTTCGATGCATTTTTCATGATACATAATAGAATTTATTGTTTAGTACTTACTTATCAAGTCCAACGACTGCTAAGATCCATTATATAGTTTGATTCGTTATCTAATGTGCGTTTCGTATAATTACAAATATAACAACTTAAAATTTAAAAAGACACCAACTTTTTACAGAGAGCGAAAAATCCGAGCGAAGCTAAAAATCATTTATTATTAAGAAATTATATTTTAAATCAATACATTTGAAAATATATCAAGACATTTCAAGATGGAGCTTATCGTCTTAACTTTAGTAAAAAATAAATCTAATTATTTGGTTCTTACTCGCTCTATTCACTTTATATACTGAAGTTTAGGGTTTCTATAATGAAGTGTCAAAGTTCCCTACAGTATTCGAAGTGAAAGTTATTTCCACCGACCGCTAATGGAAAGCTCTGCAGGGCGGTCCCTCTGTTTGACAAGCGGTTTGCAGGTCGCAATTAGCGTGCAAAACAACGTGCAACGAACCCGGCCGCCGCCGCCGACGTCTAGACTCGTAAATAAATGTTCGCCGAACGAGGGTGTCTAGACTGTCTAGACTGCGCTAATACGGCGATTCTACAACAAAGTATACGAGAGAGTACATTAACGTTTTACTCGAATAATAGCCACGTTAAGAAAAGTGTTCCTTTCCCCTTACCGAGATAAAGATTAGATTTAGTGGCCGTGTGTTACTAATATATCTTCGTGTACAACGCATAGTTTAATCAATGTAATACTGATCATAATTTCTCAACTTTCTAGCCGAAAAGAAATGTTAGAAGTGAAAACCTACCCGCAAATGACATTGTTAACATCTTGTGTAATAATCTAAATTAAAAAATTGTTTTAAGTAAACGAAATATCTATAATCAGTTATATATTAAGTCGGGAAAAAATTTTTTCGTATTTCATAAGTAAAAAGATACAATAAAATCTCTTTTGTGTTGTTTGTATTTGATTAGTTTTGATAGCATTAAATAGATGATATTTAAAAAAAAAATAAACAGTAAAAACGGATCCCGCTGTTTTTCTATTGTTTTTTCTGTCCATCAAAATTTTTAAATGTAATATTGAAATTTAATATATTTTTAAGTTTTATTACAAAAAGGGGAAAAATGCGACACAAGCCGCGAAAAAAATTTGTGACATTTATGGACCTAATGCAGTGTCGGTCAGAGTAGCACAAAACTGGTTCAAGCGTTTTTTTGATGTGAAAATGAACTTCGCTCTAGTCGACCTGTTACAGATACAGTCGATGCCATTTTAGAGAAAAAATAGAATAAGATCGACATATTAGTTCTTAAGACATAACTGCTGAGTTGGGATTTGACCAAAAACAGTTTTGACCCATTTGAAAAAAAAAGATATACCAAAAAGCTCGATACTTCTGTCCCACACGAGCTCACTGAAAGAAATCTAATGAATTTTGTATTTATTTGCGATTCTCTATAGAAACGTAATGAAACCGAACCGTTTTTAAAAAGATTGGTCACTGGTAATGAAAAATGAATTATGTAAGACAAGAACGTGCGAAAAAAGTTCATGGTCAAAAGGCAAGCAAGCTCCACAGATAATAGTGTGACCCGGATTAACTCGCAATATAGGTTGATGCTATGTGTATGGTGGGATCGGAAGAACGTTATTCATTATGAGCTTTTACCGGTGGGCTAAACCATCAATTCACATCTCTACTGCTAACAAATGATGAGATTCAAGTAAGAAATAGAGAAAAACGGCCGGAATTGATCGACAGAAAGGGTGTGGTTTTTTACCTTGATAACGCCAGACCACACATATCTTTAGCCACTCAGCAAATATTTAGAAAGTTTGGTTGGAAAGTGTTAAAGCGTCTACCATATAGTCTTGACCTTACACCCTCAGATTTTCACCTGTTTTGGTCTCTTCAGAATTTTTTAGGTAATGTTAGGTTAACATCAAAAGAGGTCTGTCAAAACTACATGTCGCAGTTTTTTTGGTCAGAAGTCCCAAGATTTTTACAGCAATAGGATTATGTCATAAAATATTCAAGGTCTTAAAATTAAAGTTAATGATTTACATAGAAAAGTTATTTGTCCTAATTTTAAAATTATCACATTTATGTAAACACGGCTCAATACCACCATATCCAACACCGAGTTATTGACAGGAGGCATTTTGTATATTGAGAGCATAGGTTTTATTTTCCAAATACTAAAAAAGTATGGTAGTGAATAATGCAAATGATGGACAAGTTGGTTCTGATCAGATTACTACTTTGTCAACATAAATATATTTACCCAAACAAACAACAGGTAATGGTTTAAAATACATACTTGTTAGCTTCCAATATACAAACTGAAAAACATACCAACACGTCAAGTTTAATAAGAGTTTGTAAAAAATTTAAAAGTTAAACACGTGTCCAGGTTAAAAAGTGATAGAATTGCTTTAAGGGCTCTTGGATATCCATTTCGGAAAGTAAAATCCCAAACATTATAACGATGCAATGGTTTGGATCTATTATAATAGAAGTTGACCCGCGACCTTATAAAGTCGTCATACCACCTATTAGTTGGGCCAATTCCAAGATGTTCGGTTTGTAGGAACCATTGAAACTCTTTAAACCTCAACGGTTCCAGTGTACGAAGCGTTGTGGGCTGCTTGAACCTATTTCACCTTTCAAATCGTATGGAGCTACACCTATTAATCTAATTCTAAGGAATACGTCGTTCTGGACTTCATCTTGCAGAAAAACGCCGAAATTCAAGACTGTTTACATGTTTTTGAAGACACAAACCCTTTGAGATTTAATCTGACACCCCCCACCCTGATGACTATTATAAAAATCACACCTGCTTAACCTCAAAACCAAAGTTGAAAAATTTTAATATTCTATGTCATATAGATGCCGGTCGTTATAGATAGCTCTTTACACCGACAGTATACTTATACTTAACGTAGTGTAATTTTTAATAACTTTATCTCATGAAAATGCGGAAGAAGGAACTAATTACGATCAGCGAGGCGACGGCGATTAAAGTTTCGTCAACAAGCAATTAAGCTTCGGGCAATCAGCATATTTTTTAAACGGTGCGTACTCCCTTATTGCAAGAACGACATTCCGGTCGCGGTCAAGCGACCAAATAAATGGGCATAGGATAGCTCAAGGTCCGCTACGAATTCACTTTTGACACGGCACGACGACGTGGCTGACAGCTCGTGATTAATCGTGTCGCCGGTAACCGTTAATTATACGATCTGTTCGTCATAAAATCGTACAGATACGAATCGGCACGAACGCATCGGCCTTCCTTTAGATTTTCAATTAACAAAAGCTATCGAGACATAGTACGTATATCGGAGTAGTCAATTATTTTCTAAAATCATAAAATACTTTCCTTGTTAATTTGGATGTACCTACATCATGAAATTATTACAATGGAGACAAATTTGATCTTCGCCAAAAATAAATATGAATATAATATAAATTACTAATGAATTATCATACGAAATAGGTACTTGGTTTCGCAGGTACCGTGTGCTCCGGAAAGATGAGAGATAATTATGCTCGAACGCGGCAGCCGCTGACTACCGTGATATTTCTTCTTTAAGTGGATGTGGTCGCTCGTTAATTGATTTTACATGTAGTACATTTTATTAATATCATTTTTTAGGGATCAATAAACGTTCGATTACAATGATCCGCACGAGACGTACCTACGTAAACTAAGAGGTTTCATAATGGTTCACCGGTAACCGTTTCCGCGCTGTCCGTTCCGCGACTGCGACACGAAATGCGCATTAGCGGCGCCGTGGCGTTTGCGAGACCACACCGCTAGTGCACGAGATAATGACATGGAGAGGGCCGGACGACACGGCGCGATACGCGCCGTTATCGCGCTACATGCGGTATTCCACCCACGAATCGTCATATAACACCGGCCGGGTTATTTCCCTGAGCGGTAAACGACGAGACGAGAAGGCATTGACCGTGTCATCGCGTATTACGCAGAGCGATCTATTCGGCATCGATCCGTGCCCGTGACCTGCCCCAATATGGATCATTGCCAACACCGCGGAGGGGAATTTTACGATAATCGCTCGTTGCGAAACCGTTGTTGGCAATATATCAAGATCCAGGCCGTCTGTAGTAAGTCTAACAAAAAGAGCCCGGTACTCGCGGGCGGCGAGTCACCCGCGGCCGGCCCTTCTCGGTGCGGAGGCGTCGGGGCGCACTACGCATCGCCCGTGTAATGGGATGGTGCCCATTGTCCCTAGACGGCTAAAGACCGAGTTTTATTTTTTGCTGTCATCTCTTCGATTTAGACCTAAATTCTGTGTAATTGAGTCGAATGTCGCCGAGCACGACATCGGCCGGCGCCGTCGGACATACCACGAGCGTATATTTAGAGCGGCGGCACGGGAGGGGGCGCCCGGCGCTGCGGCGCGCGGTGGCGTCGGTTTGACGGTTCCTCGTCTATTTTTCGGGCGGCCTTCGCATGAATGGGATGCCTCGCGTCGTGCGTCGCCGGTCAACGATCGGCCGGCGCGGCGAGCTTTCCATATGATCATATTTTCATATAAAAAGAAATAAGGAAATTAATAAAAAAAAAACTAGCTCTGATAGAATATTTTTGATACTTTTAAAGACAAGCTGCAATCGTTCAACATAAACATAATGGAATCTGGTATATCATACGCGCCCGACACGACCCATCACTTCCTTTACCTCTATTTTCTGTACCGAACAACACGACCGTCTTAAGAGAGATGCATTAAAAACATCTTCCGCGTGTGTGCGGCGGAAGAAATCGATACGTACGCTCAGCATTCCATAAATATCCGACGGCGTCGTGTCGGATGACGAGCACGTTTCGATAAATAAACACAATTTCGGTTCGTCGAACCGCGGCCGGCCGCGCCCGGGCGCGCGCCGGAGCGCCCTGCGCCGGTGGCGCCTCAATAAGGAAAGTGAAAGCGGTTCATCACGTACCGATCTCGTCCGCGCGGGCCGCCGGAGTTCGGGACACGCGGACATCTCGGCCTTACGCAACACGAAAATGTCAATTCGTCACGAAATCGGCCCGCCGCACACGAGTTCTGGCCTGTGCTGACAGACACTATACTAGTTGGAAGGTTTAATAAGTAAGTTAGTCAAAGATTGAAAAATGCTTATCAGAACGATGAAAGGGCAAAACGGCGTCAGGGCGAGACCAGTACATATTTGGTTGCACGAAGGCGCACCTCACCAATAGTCCAGCATAATATAAACAGAACGATGCCTTACAATTCCTTTAAACTAAAAGAACATTGTGTACTGTGGAAATATGTAGCTTTGCTACAAGATAAAAAAAAACCATGAGTGAAATTGAACATACATCTATGCATGCCATTGGGAACACCTTATTTTTAAGATTCCCACTTTTTAGGTACAAAAAAGTTTTTTCATGTATCATTTGAATTAATAAAAACAAACAAGACGCAGTTTGTGTGTATTCAAGGTAAAGAAGATTGCATCCTATTATTTTAAAAAAATGTGCATACGAGGAACAACGAGACGCTATTAAACCTCGAGAAGTGTTTTAATGACTAAAACTAACCATCAAAATAACTTTATGGCGTAGTTGTCGTGTTGCACCGCTATGAAGCAATTCAAGAAATATGTTAAAATAATGTGCATACCACAAATGCCCAGCTCGATCTCGAATGTTTACAAAACAAAGTACATAAATGAAATATTCCTAGGAATAGTGAAACAAACACACATAGACTCGCTGATAACAACCACGCGTAGGTACACAGAGAATCTTAACAATTCACAAATGAAGAGATTAGAAAAGGGTGTTTATTTATTAAAAAGTTACTACAATTTTGTATTTCGTGGTACAGCATTATAGAATTTTAAACAGATCGGCATCTATTATTTTTTTTCCGACAACTAAAAATGATAAATTTGTCTGAAGTAGACCTCAGTTTAGAATTATCGTTCAGGTGAAAATGTATTGAAAAAGAATATATTTATATGATGTCAAATTCAATTATTTTTGAAATCATTCCTTATTTCTAAGTCTACATAATGATATGCATATGTCAAAACATTTACACGAACAATTGAAACTGAATTGCATCAAGTAAGACAAATACAACCCACGCATACATTCAGCGTGATGTAGAATCCAAACGACGACATAACAATTTGCGACAATTTCCTTATAGAGTAAAGCCACCATTAGCGTGATGTGAATATTATTAGAGGCAATAGCGTGAATCGAACAATCACCGAGAGCTACGTCGACGCAGTGCTTTTCAATCTTTGGGGTCCTTATTACGGAGTATTGTAGTACTTTTTCAATTTCCTATATATATAATTAAATTCATTTTCAATTTTTCTCGCTAGAAGTCACTTATGGAGTACTTAATCAGCCAGGTTAGAGGACAGAACATCAACTAAACAATAATTTATGAAACTTTTCGACTAAACATCCATAGTAAATAAATATTTCGAGAGCAAGGGAAACGTGCAGAATTACAGTAGAAATGTACGCTATTTATAACATACAAGTATGCAATGGAATCAGTTTGAAATTCCCCGAATAGACCACACACGTATTATGAGTAACGCGGCCTCAGCGCCTCGCGGGAGTTCCACGGCACCGGCACCCGGCGCCGGCGCCGGTTAACGGTCTGATTGAACGAGAATAAATTGCTGAATTGTACAGGATTGAATATCACTGACGTTTAGGTAAACAAACTTTAAGTAACATCGAATTATTTGAGTGGCAAGATATCCTGAAAAATTTTAATACGATTTAAAAAAAATACTCTTGTACGAACATTTCTGAAATCCTCGGATAATTAAAGCGACAAATCTCAGATGCTGAAATAAAGTAGGTTTGACTTGAATTTCACTTGGCATTATATTCCGTCCAACTGACAACTATCACAATATATTTCACATGCAACTTTTTACAGCGCACATCGAAACTGTGGAAAGATTTCCGTCTGCAGCGTAAGTTCTAGTAAATACGACATTAGGACCTTATAAATGATGTGTATCTTTTTAAATGGACATTAAGGAATCAACGACACCTCTGGAATTGCGGAAATGCATGGGCGGCGGTGATTACTTAAATTTCAATTTTAAATTTTAGTTTAAATTTTTTTTATTATTATTACAATAACTCATGAGTTTCTGGGTAGCTGGAAGTTTAAAAAAATGCATCTCCTAAAGACGTGTACGAAAGTGGCATCTTTTTTTTTACATAAATACACTATTAATAATAAATCTGAAATTAAAAAACATAATAATGCATTTATTACCTTCGTTGCTATTTAATACTAAACCGCGTTTGCGGATTTTTCTAAAAATCTTTTTATCGTTACACACACAATACTGTCGCCATGTTCTACAACATCACAGAATGTTACAACGATGTATTGCTGCTACCGCAATATCCCCACATCGTTACTCTATGCTTTAGCAATTCGGAAACTATAAATCGGTAATGAGTAGTTCCACCTCTAATTAAATTTTAATTTCATAAAATTAAGTCTTCTAAATACTAACGTACAACAACCGACAACAATGTCATATTTTGAGTATTAAATGACCTTAAATCAAATACACCGTTCTAGGCCTTTTCTAGCTCTTAGCTCGTAACCGACGGTGGCATTCAACTTATCTTTAAAAGTGAGCCTTTAAAATTAACTGTACAATAAAAAAACTATCATACGTTATAATAAAACAGTAAACAACATAATTATAGCTCCAGCCCCAGATTTGTACTGTTAGCGGCTCTCGAACGCAATGAAAATGGACAGGAGCCAGAAAATATTTTTCTACAGCATTGCAGGCACGCTAAACGCGGTGCAAGTAAGGATGCGCCTGCGCGCGGGATAAGGAATGCGAAAGCGTCTAATGAGCGGCGTACAAGGTCCGGCCGGCGCCGGCGACACCTCGCACTGCGACTGAGAACTTACTCTCGGACACATCCATAAACCAATGATTTATTATTAGAAAACCCTATATTTTACTTCAATGACAGCATTGAGGGGTGATGAGTAGATTACACGAGTAACCTGGGTAAAGTAAAAAAGTGACCGTTTATTGTTACTATTGTTATCACACATCGTAATCGCATACATACAGTTTTGTATTATGCCTAGAATCTTTAAATAAATCAATTTGATTAAAAATAATATAGCGTAATCTTAACATGAAGAAAATTTATGAGAGTTTCACGACAAATACCCATAATTACCCTTTTCAGTTTCAGAAGTCAAATCTGAAAATATACGCGAACGATGCAAACAATAAATTTTCTAAAATAACATTTGATTTTTGTCACTCTGGCTCCTCCCGGCTTTGAAATTGTGGGTAAAATTCTTCAACCCCAAAATGATCGGAATAAAATTGTAACAATAGTGTCGATACAGATAGATATTTGGACGAAATAGACAACGATATAAACTATAGACAAAAACGGCAGAATACACTGTCACATTGCACCGTCGATGTTTTCACCGGCCCCGCGCCGATCCGGCCCTACTCCGTCGGTTCGTCAATTCGCTTATTACGTCACCGAACTAAAACGAAACGAAAAACAAATCGTTTAAGACGAAATGTGGATCATCGACTCGTTAAGTACTTAACGTATCCTTTAGCGAGAAACAGAAACACGTTTAATATTTATTTATGCATAACATCGACTACAATATTCCTTTAGCGCACGTGCAATAACATAAACCCGCCGCGATCGAATGATTAAACGGCCATAAGACCGAGTGCCCGTTTATTCCGCTGCGGCCGCGCTCGCTGACGCCGGCGGCGGCCGCGCGCGGTGCCAGACGGCCGGTCGGAGCGGATTTTTTCTCCTAAACAGCCTCAGTCGTCCTTGCGGATCTTTACATGAGTCACGAAAGCTAGGCTTAGGATAACGAATAGGTAGTCTGTACGGTGTTCCAGAAAAAAAATACATTAAAAAAAATTTGGTTGCCTGTAAAGTCGGTATACGGGCGAAAGTTTTACGTGACAACGACTTTGAATGGTAAAATCATTTTAATGTGAATATTCATTCGTATAGTAGGAAGAAGGATGAAATAATAGTAACAATTTAAAACATTTATTTATACAAAGAATTATATTTAAAACATTAATTTATACAAAGAATCTCGCACTGAATTTCATATTAACAAAATTTTATTTTTACCTTTACACATACATACGTATTTATATACAAATATACATACAATAACTTGCAATACATTTGCAAGCTATGCACTAATTCTCTAGTGCTGCGCGCGCGGCAGACCGATCATAGTTGAGTGGGAGAGAGACGCAAGGCATTCGGCGGGCCTCTCTCTCGTTCGGTGACTCATCGTTACGTTACCGAGCGTTACACTTTTTCATAAGTGACTCCCAGCCGCAACCTAATTTAAGACGTTGTCACGTCAAAATGAGATGTAAATAGAGTAGCAGAACGTACAATGCAAGAGAACGAAGGCGAATACAAACAATACTTGTACATTCGGATTGGTAGACGAATGAAATTTGATGATAACGGCAAAAAGCCAAGTACAATAATTGTTTCCATAAAATCGTTTTTAGATTACAATAACACAATCGTTACTTTGAAATTATGGAAGTAAAAACGCGGAGCTCGCAAGTCCTAAAACAATCTGCACTTTTCTATGCCTCTTCTACTAAGCACGTGGCCCGATCGTTCCAATACTCTAAGCTGCCCGCACGGCGTTCGCCGTGGGTGCACCGCCGATCGTTGTAACCTTGCCGCTAATGGCGACACGTATTTATAGTGACAATCATACCTTTTAATTACTTCTAAATTTAGAATAATTTTATGGCTAGAATAGATATAACATATAAGAGAGTTAAACATCATCGGTGTTACAACGCACGAATACGGCTTACTTTTTGTTCGGCATCATTAAAGATTTTTTTAAATCCTTTTGAGAAAAATAGATAAGTAAGTGGAGACATGGAAAAGCTTCATAAAGAATGTGATTCAACAAATTTTAAACTTTGCATTTGGGATAACAATATAATTAAACCCTCAAGAAAATTGAAAAGCGATATAATATAAATAAAAATCTTTTCAATAGTGCGCAAAAAATAACAGTCGATGGTTGGTAAAACTCGTTGTGACAATTATTAGTTGGCATATTTTCTTTTACTGGAAAGACTGGAAACAGGGTTGCATATTACCATCGAATTGGGCAGTGATTTGAAAGTCAGTCAGGTAGTCGTGTCTTAATTGATAATTCATCTACTAAAAACTGATCTGCTGCAGATCAATTATGTTTCTTAACAAGCGTTATCGATATGGATGTGATTCGGTTCAAACGCCTGTCAAACGCACTGTAGACACGGAAAACACGACGTCAAAGCGACATCGGATCTGTACCGCTTAAGGCAACATTTTCCCTGTTATGTGTACATTTTTGACATTTTTACGAGTAAGCGATACACAAAATCGCCTCGATTTTGACACGTGATCTAAATAGTCATTTTGTTACTTCGTTTTTGTTCTCCTGAGTGTTTTGTTGCTTTATTTTTGCCAAATGAAAATGGCTCGTAATGGACTCTATATCTATGACTCTCGGTGAACATATTTTATTCACAAGAAATGAAAGAATTGCGAAGAAAGCGCAAAAGGCACCGAGAGCTGTCTAATCCTTTAGAGCCGGTTTTTGTAGTCACTCCAATATTACAAGAGAAACAAACACTTGTCTAACCAACAAGCATAAGCATAAGATTAATTTGGCGGCGTATATATTTATTTTTACCACGAAGCAGCATCTTTGATCGCCCCATTCCCCAAACTATTCAGCAAAAATGCAACTTCGACCCATAATTTTTTATTTCGTTGCCGACCTTCTTTTATATAACAGGGTCCAAGAGCAAGGATCTCATTATTTTTCAAAAAATCAATGAGGCATCGTCGGCTCATTGCTGAGTAGTCATCCTTTCATTATTAGAAAGTGCCATAATGATTTTAAAAATTATAAATAAAAGACCTCATCAAAATATTAAGGAAAATTAAAAATACGGTTTAAATTTTTTTGCAATTTCAGGTTTAAAACCTAATATAGTGATTGACACACGTGTAGACATGATCCAAGTGTAATAATTTTGAAATTGTCAACAATATAGTTTTGGCAGATTTTTTGTTGATAACGTAATTCAGTTTAATATACTGACAATATAATTATAAGTATGCTTAAAAAAAATTAAATACTCTAAATGGAATTAAGTGCTAAAACACTAAAATAAAAAACTATGAATATGTAAATTTTAAACAGTAGAAAGTTTGGACGTTATATGATGGTAATACCAAACAGAATCATGTCGTGAAACGGTAATGCCAATCATCAACCATACGACTTTTACATTGACTACATATCGATATCGCTTGTTAGGAAACGTAATTGGACCCGTTGTTGTAGTAACATTGGAGCAACAAAAATAAAATATTTGATATAAAAGAAAATTATTAGTGTGCGAGTACCTAAAACTTCATCGATCTCAGCTGATCATTCTGTTTACAAGTTTTTGTAGGCCGAACGACCCCATAAGTGGAACTGCCTGTAGTCAATTTAATAAGCAGCTAACGCGTGCAAGCTGCCAAATGAATGTTTTTTAACATGATATGTATATACGTTGTTTTGGTTTCATAAAATCGATTGTGCTGTTTGTGCATGTAAGCACACACGTGTGTGTGACACTCACGGAGCGTCTTTCTGACCGATTTACCATGGTCATCTGTTCCTAGTTCTTCTACGGTGCCAGTTCTCGTTCTTACCTGCAAATCAAAGAAATTAAATGTCAGAATAGGGTTGTTCTTTCTATTTTACTTCTTGAATTGAAATCCTTTATTGTGATAGTTTAATCGATTTTAATTAAACTTTTTATTACCGTAAGCAAACATCCGTAATAGAAAATAAGTAACAATACGGTGTTGGCTTAATTTGTTTCGAACGTAAATACTACACCGGGTAGAAGCTATTATGAAGTAAAATCTGTGGTTTAGCAATGACTAAGTAACATTTCGGCATTAAAACCCATAAAATCTGAAACGATATCTCATATGAATCTGATCGAAGTGGGCGTGGACCAATCAGAGTTTTAATCTACTCGTGTAGGCCTTTTTTTGTTGCTATGTAAACGCGCGTTAATGTCGCAACCAAAAACGTGTAGGCTGACCGCAGCCGGCCACTATTCTTCGGGTCCTACCCAAGGTGAACTCGCCCACGTCTTCTACTAGTGGTTCTTTGGCCATAGGGTTACCATACGTGAAGTGTATATCAGTTAAAATTAGCCATGTTTCAAAAGTATTCCATTCAAGAATTAAAACAAGTCGAATAATTAAAAGAAACAAAAATATTGTGTGAAACAATTAATGTAGTTACATTACTATAAGAAATTAACAATGAGTTCTCATTGATATATAAAAAAACACCAATGTGACTTCTCAAGAAAATTACGATACAACGAAGTAAATATAAACAACATTTTCAAAATTCGAGTAAAATTTAGCTTCAAAATTATGAGCTGTAAGGCTTATGACATCAGATTTATTGCATAAATGCATTGTTCTTGAAGTTTCCACAATACAAAGCAGGCTTATAAATAATAAAAATATTATTTATATATCATCTCTTACTATATCACTAACATATGTTTATAAATAGGATATTATTTATCTGCGTGAGGATTATAAATGGTAACCCTATCACATATCGGCTGCCCGCCATCGAAGTTTCATCAGCTCGTTGCGGCGACGGCGACGACGCGCGAACGCGACGTCCGTATCGTTATGAAAGAACGTGAATGAACTGCATTAGTGACGTGTTAAATGACGTGACGAGACACATTCTACAAATCGGTAACTTATAATATTCAAAAATAAAATGCTGTTCAATAAAGTCACACATGTTTAGACGAATCAGATAACTTTGAAAGACTTGTGTGGGTATTAGTCGGTGAAAATGTTTCTTCGTATTTCGTAACTATAAAATTGCAGTAAAATTTCTCTGGTTGTGCTGTTTGTATTTGGCTAATATTGAGATCATTCGATAGATGACATTTAAAAAATATATATAAAAAATAAAAATGGTGTTCCGTCATTTTTCTATTGTTTTTCTGTCAAACAAAATGAGTGAATCTAACGTGGAAATTCGACACATTTTGAAGTTTTATTACAAAAAAGGGAAAAATGCGAAATATACCACGAAAAAAAAATTGTAACATTTATGGACCTGTTGCAATATCGGTAAAAGTAGCACAAAACTGGTTCAAGCGTTTTCAGTTCGGAAATTTTGAAATATCGCTCTGGTCGACCTGTTAAGGATAAAGTCGATGCCATTTCGGAAAAAGTACAGCAAGATGGACATATTCATTCTCGCGACTTAGCTGCAGAGCTAGGGATTAACCAAAAACAGTTTTAACCCATTTGAAAAAAGTTGGATATATGAAAAAGCTCGATACTTGGGTCGCACAGGAGCTCAATAAAAGAAATCTAATGAATTGTGTACTCATTTGCGATTCTCTATAGAAACGTAATGAAACCGAACCGTTTTTAAAAAGATTGGTCACTGGTAATGAAAAATGAATTATGTAAGACAAGAACGTGCGAAAAAGATCATGGTCAAAAGGAAAGCAAGCTCCACAGACTATAGCGAAACTCGGATTAACTCGCAATAAGTTGATGGAGGGATTGGAAGGGCATTATTCATTACGAGCTTTTACCGCCGGGCAAAACCGTCAATTCGGATCTCTATTGCCAACAGCTGATGAGACTAGAGCCAGAAGTAGAGAAAAAACGGTCGGAATTGATCGACAGAAAGGGTGTGGTTTTTTACCTTGATAACGCCAGACCACACACATATTTAGCCACTCAGCAAATATTTAGAGTTTGGTTGGGAAGTGTTAATGCATCTACCATATAGTCCTGACCTTGCACCCTCAGATTTTCACCAGATTCGGTCTCTTCAGAATTCTTTAGGTAGTGTTAGGTTAACATCAAAATAGGACTGTCCAAACTACTTGTCGTAGATTTTTGATCAGACGTCCCAAAATTTTTACAGAAATGATATTATGTTACTACCTACAGAATGGTAACAAGTTGTTATATATGTTATAATCAAAAGTAAATAAAATATGATGAAAAATTATCTTGAATTTGTATACAAAATACTAAAAACTTTTATCACGTGGTTACTTATTAACATTAGTAAATGCGCGAAAACATATTTTCGTAAGAATCTCAAAAGATTGTTTAATTTTAAATAATAATAATTATTATTGTAATGTAATAAAATAATGTAAACTCACGCCTATTTTCCAGAAGGGTTGGCAGAGACTATGTGTCCACATGGTACGATTTTTACGATATTTAAATATCTTTCTTGCCTCACTAACATCCATCAATTTTTTTACGCAAGCTCGGTATTTAAAAGTAAATAGCACATATATATACACACATGCACGTGCGCACGCACACATAGACATACACATTGAATATGCAGAGAACCAGGAAGCATGTCTCCTTCAATCAATGCAAGAACTGAACAGCTAATTGAAATGTGTAGCGCCGGCACAAGGGACGCTGTAAATCAGTTAACACGGTTCCAGAAATCGTTTTACAACCTTAATAATAGTTGGTCGAAAGCGTAGTAAGGATTTTTTAAAATTTCTTTTATTCAGTAAATATCAAATAAAAAGCCTCTAACGCATTTCAATATACGATAAAAGTATTCTTAGCAGTTATTAATGTAGAAAATTAAATTATTTTAGATAAATGTAAATACTTTAGCTTATTGAAAATATTTTACAGGAAAAGAGGTCATAAGGCCCACCCAAACATATCACAAAGACACGTCAACGATTCTGTGCACAAGAACAACGACACCGATATTCATAAAAGTAGAGAAAGTCTCGATGACACAGTAGATAGCGATCCACCTTTATCGAGAGCGAGGCGCCATCAAAACTTTAAGTAGATGCATTCGATTACCGCGGTTCATCGAGTACGAGAGACTGCGCCCAAAAGGAATATAGGAATAGTTCGTGTCGCTCGTATATATATATATATATATTCATTAAGTCATCGACTACCGAGAAAGGCTATTGAAGAGGACGCGCGGGCGGGAGGCGCGACAGCCGCCGGCCGCGGGAAACGCAAATATAAATGAAGCGGTCGAGAACAATGTTACGTTTTCGTTGACATATCGGGATGCGATAGAGCTTTATCATTGAAAAATCGTTAGTTTGTTTTCGCGGAAACTTCGACATCTCAACGGCAAATGGCTGACGGATGACGGCGTTGATTCGTTCCGTATTCCCTCGTCACACGCGAGACCTGCGAGAGTCGAGCTTCATTTTCGCAACGGACATGACATCCGCCGCTCGTCCGCACCCGGTCGCAGCGCTGAAACCGCTTTCGTTCCACTGTATAAGCCTTACGACTTCCGCACACCCATCCGAGGCGGTCACGTAGCCGTCTGCTGTAGTGAACGATTTCCCCCGGGGTTACTGTTGCGCCACACGCCGTGGGTGGTGTCGCTTACCGATACTCTATCTCGGAATCGAGATTATAGATTAGGAGAGCCACTGTACTTTCACTGCTGGTTTATAAGAAATCATTGTCTTTGTTTGAGTTACTGTACGACTACTTATAACATTTAGCTACATTGTCAGGTAGAAACTGAATTTGTAATGTATTCGTAGAGTACAAATTAAAAAGACCTCTTTGAAAAGAGCATCAGTTTTGTAGCTGTCAAATAGTAGTTCCTTTTTTTTTAATAAAAAAGTCAAAAGTAATAAAGTGCGTTGCTTCTTTACTCAGGACATCAATTCTAGTGGACAATGATAATGCACCGTCACGCCGTGACATGCACCAAAGCCATTCGATTCAACCTTGCTCCCAATCAGAAGACGGTGAACCCGAATTTCGCGGCCGGCGCCAGTTGGACCCGCTTCTGGTCAGACTCGTCTCTTCAAGGAGACTCCTTGCGAATGACTCGTTAATTGTTATTAAAGCCATTATCGATAATGCGGATAATTTGTAATTATATATGATAGTATATAAATACTACGTCATTCATGTATTTTTGATATATATATATTTACCTTAGTGGAGATCTATGCCCTTCGTGTAAATTTATCTGCGAAATAGACGTTAGCTAATGATGGGTTATGCTGTATAGATATAGCACAATACTGTGTCAATTAATCCGAACATACGATTCTTTACACTATAAATAAAGGTACCTAGTCAAGTCTGAGACACATCGGGGTCGCAGTACACGGCGAATGATTGGGAATTCTCAGTAGTGTGCATTGTTGTGAGGCCGGCCGTGGGAAAGGCTGTCGGGCCTCCGTGTAACGGGCCTCTGCCCACTGACCCTTTTCCTGACCACCGCAGTTAGGCCCTGCGCCGGCGCAGTCGGCAATGCATTCTACATCTATCTCCCTGCGATAACTATCCGTAGACAGTACGACACTTCCATCTCGAGTACATTATAGAAACGATCATAATCCTCAATGAAATAATTTAGATCGCAACTTATATGACGTGTTGTTCTACACTATCTTTATAGAAGTAATATAGGTATATTTCGTGGATTTGCATTTTTTTTTTAAATCTATTTGCATAACAGAATCATGTAGCAGGCAAAGCTGATTGCGCACGCAGCACGCTTGCGCTTAATGGACGACATCAATTTCAGAGCCGTTCACCGACTAATAGTCGCCGCCGTCACCCGACAAATCGGAGATATTTTAAATTCATTACAACGGTCGAGCCAGCCGCCGCCCGTCTGCGCCGTGTTGTTATAAAGCAATCAGCCGACTCGAGTTAAACCGACTCAAAGCCGTAAATAGACAACTTATGTGTAATGAAACGGTAATAGTTAGGTCCAATAGTCGAGAAACGTTTAGGCAGAATGTTTCAATATAAACCAAATTATCCCAGATCTTAATTTGGTTTAAAGATTTTTTTTCTCAAAGAACGAATGAATATAATTAATTCACTTAAAAAAATAACATTGACTCGCGGTTGAAGTAAAACTTCTTTGACTTTTATGATAAATATCACCAAAAAGATTAAACATAAAATAAATGTCATTGTATAATTTATTTTCCTTGATAATGTAATTTTGAACTTTCCATACTTGTGAGAGCCCTTGTAAAATATTTTTATAAATATGAATTGTACTTATGTGTACATAGAATTATATATAAAAATCAGTGATGGTTAGTTATTCCAGTTAACGATGAAGCCGTTAAAAAAGCTAAATTCGAGTTATCTATGTGGCCAATGAAAAAGTTACTTTTAAGTTTTATTCTGTTAATATTTATAATATTTCGATCTCGGAAAAAATCATTTGACAGGCAAGATAAGCAAAAATTCTAAGTAACAAATATTAAATAATTCAAATCAGCTATTTATCATCCGGAACTGGCAACGTACCTACAGAATAAATTTAAAAATGGAATTTCTTGACTGTAGAATACAGTTTGTTTCATGTAACTGTCAATTGTTTTACCATTTTGGCGTCATTTTGAAAATTGTGTCTTTTATCACCATGGATTTAACTTGTGAATATTTTCGTGTGATAATTTATTATGATTTTCGGAGTGGACTAACTCAAAAACAGTGCATCGATCGACTCATTTCGACTTTTGGGAATGAAGCACCATCAAAAACCACTGGGTATCACTGGCTTAGTGAGTTTAATCGTGGGCAGTCTATGCTCACGGACGAACTTAAAGAAGGCCGCCCTAAATCGGTTGTTGTGTACCCATAACATATCGATGCTGTGCTGGAACTAACAATGCAAGATCATCATGTTATATATCGCGAGATATAGGCGTCTCTGGGTATAAGTATGACAAGCATACATGATATAGTGCACGAAAATTTGGCCGTAAAAAAATTTGTTTGCGTTGGATTCCGCACAACTTGAGCTAGATCAAAAACAGGCTCGTGCGATTGGTGTAAAAAAAATTATAAAAATATACAATATCGGTGCGTCAAAAGCTGTTTATAATATCTAAACATGTAATAAATCTTGGATCTGTTCGTATGACCCCGAAACTAAACAATAGTCAGGGTGTTCTAAAATGACCTGAACCCAACAAAAGTATTCGTGCCAAAAGCACTTTGAAACAAATGGTTGCATGTTTTTTGGTATAAATAGGCATGTAGTCACAGTGCCACTAGAGAATAGTAAAACAGTTAATTCGGAGTGGAACACGATCATTTATTTGCCAAAAGTCTTTGAAAAAATAAGAAAAAACAATCGACAACGAAGAATCATTTATCATGACAATGCTAGCAATCACACGTCGGCCGGAACAACTCGGTTTTTGGAAGGCCAAAATATCGAATTGACGGGTCATCCGCCGTACAGCCCCGATTTGGCGCTCAACGATTTCTATTTATTCCCAATGTGAAGAATAAATTACGTGGTCAACATTTTTCGAGCCGTGAAAAGGCTGTTGATGCATTCAGAATGCACGTTTTGGAGATGCCTCAATCATAATGGAAAAAGTGCTACAAAAATTGATATCAGCGTATGCAAAAGTGCATCGATCATCATGGTGAATATTTTGAAAATCAATAAAACCATATTAAATGATAGATGTTTGTTTCTTTTACATATTCTAGACATATAAATAGCAGCCCTCGTATAATTGAAAAATCTATGCCGCTATTTGATGCATCAATTGCCATAGTGTTTTGTCTGCCTCTAGTAAGAAATTTGGTAAAAATATATTATTAATTATAATATAACATTGATTTTAATAATGAATTATAAATTTTATCGATCAGCCTTTTAAGTTTGGTATGATGAAATTATAAATTTTATTGATTAGATTTTTAATTTTGGTACCTTACATTTTTTAGATCACGGGTCACGATTAATTTGCTGATTTTTGCGTTTATTTACCGATGAAGAGGTAAAATTTTCATCTGAGTCAGTCACATGAATTTTTAACATTTGTTTCATAACATTTCAAAAGTATTTTCTTATCAGACTTTTATAAATTTTTCACATAATAATTGACAATTAAAGTAAGCACTGTAATCACAAAGATTAAGTCGTAACGAAATGTAGAGTTATAATATTTTGGGCCAGTTCCACGTAATGTCTGACTATACAGCAGTTGTATATCCGCAGTATTACCAGTACATACATACGAGTATGTATATATATATATATATATATATATATATATATATATATATATATATATAATATTATGTTGGTAATGAAGAGAACGACATTTCCTTCCGAGGCTAGAGAAGTTTTACTTCAAAATTATAAAACTAAAATATTAGAATATTATAGTAAAACAGTGCAGTATTTAAAAATTGTAATACCTAATTAATGTACCAATGTCACCAATTTCGGATGATAAAACATTCAAATATTTATTTTCAGTTGCCATATTGTATGCGATGTCTAATTTAGCTCCCATATACTATTATGTATAGATCCATATTAAAATTATTATTTACAGGATGAGGCTCTGAATTTAAGATAAATGCGATCAATATTACAATGCCGATTACGTTAATTTCCCTATATAGTGCTTAGAAACTCTGCCCCATTTCGATTTACGTCAGAGTAGTAGGAGTATCGCCTGCCGATGGCCTTTTCATTGCTAGAATCATATTTTCCATGACATAAAATAGTAAACATATAATGGTTGTCTAGTATGTAATGTACAATACTTTTATGAAGAGCAAACCAATGTTCCATAAGAAAAGAGAATTGTACGAGTTACAACGCAAATGCTAATAAAATGTTAAATATTACACGGACGGAGGACGAGGCGCGAGCGCCCGGCGCCGGCGTCGCCTGACCTACGTCAGCTTCTTTGATATTTGATATGCATTACTATATAATAAGTTGTAGTACAGTTATCGCTCACACTATATCTTGTCACTTATTTTCCTCGTATTGAATGCAACATAATTTATCGATGCGCAGAAATTGTAAATTATTTAAAGCATATTAGACTCTGTGGCCCTAATTTGTTATCGAAACATAAGCATTGTATTCAAATCACAATTTGCCGGGTTCGTTCCAAATGATGGAGCAATAATTGGTCAATTCTTTTTATAAGTGAAATTAAATCACTAATAGATCCTTGCCTTGGAGAACACTTACCGAGCCTCGTATACAATACGATTCGTCTTTACGATCCCTCGTTTTAGACTATTCAAACGAAGAATCGATAGTGTATGTCAATATCGATAATTATTTAGTTAATCGAAGACCATATCGGATATCGCAACAAACACCCATGCAATCATGTCCGTCGTTACGATGAATCGACAGTGTATGGCTCTTTGCGGATCAACTATTCGATTTGTATCGTGTTTCTGTATTTTAGGTGATATTCGTTTCAATAAATTTAGGTACGCCGGTTCCCTCCTTCTCATATATATAATCTTTTGTGTGAAACCTTAATTCATTTAAAATATTTACAGGCGAATACTGATTTCGCTTTAACAACTATTTCTTAATCCACCCTTTTCTAGTTTTTTTTTTCTGTAGCCAAAGAAGTTCCACTTCCATTAAAAAAAAAAAGTATTGCATTATTTGTGTTTGTCTGTTAGCACGTCTATATCGTTTCGTTTCAAACAAGTAATTGATTGATCGCAACGACAAAACGCTTCGTGTATTAGTGGTATTTTTAAAACGGTAGACCGTAACTATTGTCATCAGACTGATCACAGCGACGAATCGCACCGCATATGGGACCCCTTAAATCGTCGGTCCCGTGCGTTGTCATCCAAATCGGCGACAAAAATCGTTAGGGTTGCTCAGCCCGCGCTGGAACAGTGAGGAGGGCTTGAGTTTTTTAAACTTACGCCCCTCAATCTGATGTAAAAATTGTAACCCACTAGGGTGATTATTATGTTAGAGGGCTTCCATCAATTACGTGAGGCGCGTGGGGAACCGAATGCGGCTTAAACCTGGATAATAATATTTATCGAGCTACTCGAGTTTCTGTGTGAAAACTACAACGGTTTAGGATGGCTAAATCAACGAGGCTGAAGGAGCAGATAATTTAACTGAAAATCACATGGATATGTTGGTTACTCACTAATAAAAATTAAACAAATTACGTTAATTTTCAAATAAATCCAATGCCATCAAGAACAGAATAACGCATTTACATTTAAATATGCAATTTCAGTAATTTCACAATAGAATGGGAGGGGCTCAAGTCAAATATCACCAACAGGGGAGGAGGGTGAGGGCCAAGTCAAATCTCAATAAGAGGGTGTGGGTGGAGGGTGTCAAAAAATCGCCTCGCGCAAATAATGGATTCCCCCTTAGAAGCTATCAAGGCTGACATGATAACATTATTTTATTCGTTAAGAGAATAAAACGAATTATTGATATTTCTCTATCCTCCTTCCTAATCGTGTACATTGTTCTTCTAGGAAATAAAAAAATAATTTCTTCTTAGAATAAAATGTTCGAATTCCTGCTAATTAGCACGGCCTACAGAACGAATGCCTCTGGCCCTCAAACGTATGCTGTATAAGTGGCGTCCATCACTGGCGATACTGCTGTTTATGTGAAGGTAATAGTATATTAAACATATACCTTAATAACTATTACTTAAACATATGACACATCTGTATGCTTAAAATAAACTTACAATCACAAAAAACTTAGCTTTATTTAAAAAAAATGCCTTTTTACCCAACTGGGCAAAGGAGGGTAATGTATTTATCAGCCTCTATATATATACACGACCAAACGTGAGGCTGACTTTGATGTGAATCAATTGTCTGAATCTTGTGAGTGTGACTAAAAACACGACAGTAATAAAAATTCAATATGGCGACACAAAGACACCATAATGAAAATAAAATTAAAATGGATGAATTATGTCAAGTGAGGTGTCATTGAATAGGTCCAAACCATCTTTAGATTTCTTAATCGTTTTTCGTTTTAAATAGTCATTTAAGATATATAATGATTTAAAGTTGGTTAGTTACTTAAATTTTCAAAACTGATAAAAAAATTGAAATAAAGTTATCATATAATTATATAATAGTCTTATTACTGTGAAAAATAATTATTATAGTGTAATTCAATATAATTCTTAAAATAGAATAGCAAACCTAGAATTTTACTGTTTTGAAAGACAATTTTAACAACCGTTACTTAAAACTGTAAGAGAAAAATAACTTAATAAAGAATAAATAGATAATAAACACAACATTAATAATTAATTTATAACAATATTTATATTTATAAAAGGATTTTTTTACGATTATTATAACGAGACACGTCATTAATACCGCTAATGACGACAAACAAATTTTGGAACGTTGTTAAAACAGAACTAAAAAGCAACGAGTAAAAAAATAATTAGGAAATTATGGTTTAAAAAATCATCCAATCAAATATGATAAATATTTGCAGTCGGAGGCATCAGATCATGTTTTTACTTGCTACTACTCCTGGCTACATGTCCGCATCCCACTGCAAATATTTACCATATTTAATTGAATGATTTTTTATTTCCCCTTGTGTCCATCTTTTCATTTCACTTTTTACGGAGTCTGGTTACTGAATTAATCATTTTTTTTTAAATATCAATCTAAAATCATCGTGCAGAAGACCAGCGTAGCTGTTGTAGCTATAAATGTAAAACCGTCTTTACGGAAGACAACTTACATTTTATTGTTTGTACGTTTTTCCAAAATGGAATTTGATGTTATCATATGAAAATATCGATGTGATAAAAAAGTTCTCTTCCACGGCGGATCTCCTGCGGCTCCGACATCAAACACGCCGCCCTCTGGCGGCACGTTTGCATATGGCGAGCATTTTTTTCGCTCAAGCGCCCGGAACCGAAGAGTGCGGTCACGAACCCCGGCTGCGGGTTCAACGAGGGTCATCGCCCCGGCTAACAGATATACCGGAATGTCTGCAAAATTTCACTCGACGTACTACTTAAGCGAATGATAAAAAAATAAAGCTATGAAATTTCATACATCTGCAAAGACTTATAAGCCGACCGTGCAAATAAATACATGGGTGTAAGTGATACCAGATGCGCAGTCGGTGTCGGTGTTGGATCACTTCCTATCCGTCGCTATTTATCCGGCCTTGCGCGGCGGTTAATCAACACGAAGAGCATATTCTCAAAATCTCACCGAGCTGCGGTAACGAAAGCTCTCTACAGTTCTGTCTCTTTATTCTGGTGATCTCCCATCGGTTTACAATTCCAAATTAGACACGCCAATTATACCGAGAACCATATATTGTTTTCTTTTTTACGATAAATTACATTTCTTAATAAGTACATAAATAGAACTAGCAGATTGCTATAATTATGATTGACTTGAAAAAATAGTTTTTTTAGGGTTTAAGTCAGTATTTTGAAAAAGAAATATACCTTTACAATGACATTGTATGGATAGAAAATAAACTATAGAGAACACCCTTTTAAAACAGAAATTCAACTGTAATAGGTTGTTAAATTAAATATTCATTTTTAAATTAAAATAAACTATTTACAGCTAATAATGCATCAAGCACAAATCTAGGCGTTTGAAGTATTTATTGCAAATAAGTATATTTTAATTGACACAGTTATTCTACGTAACCGAAACCGACAAGCTTGCATGAAAAAATTGATGGATGTCAGTGGGGCAAAAGAAATATGCAAAGATCGTACCGTGAGGAAATCGATAGTCCCTAGCTACCGTTCTGGGAAATAGGCGTGAGTTTATATTATTATTATTCTTCTATGCACAAACAACTTTCTGTTTTGGCAGTTACGTCTTTTCGATCCGAGGAATTGCTACGTAAGGCGTACTAACTCCCTTTTTTCTCTCGTCACATCAAAAGTAAGACCCCTCGACGCTATCTCGTATTTTGACGAGGGATATACCACATAGTCACTCCCACCTTTCATTGTCTAAAATAATTGAGCAAGGTATTTTTACTATTTATGACAGTTTATAAGGCTCTTTTATTTTATTTTCTGCGTTTATTCTTATTTGAACACATATTCCACTCTTTCATTCGTAAACAAATAAACTCCTTTATCTATTTAACTTTCTCATCTCCTATTACAATATTAGGTTCAGACATTATTTTGTTTCTCTCAAACACCATGACTTTGACATTGCTTAAATTTGACAAACCTCTTTTCTTGACGGACGTTTTGCCTTATGCAATTCACAGGAATACTTCATCGTCAGCATATGGGAGAAATTTGTGGAGTAAATCATCAATTTTTAATTCGCATCGATACTCTATCATTTATACAACTGTCCATTTCAATTCATCCAAATGTAAACAGACGTATGATGTCATTGCCTTATGAAATACCAACTGCATATCTCAAATCTTAGTTTCAACCTCATTGAAAATCGCTAATTTCCATACAATTTGCGAATCCAGGAAAGTAGAATAAAGGCGCCGTATTTCTTGCACTCCTGCCTCTGAGAAAACCCTATTCGACAGGTTTCATAATTCCCATTGTTGTTTTTTTATTTTTCCAAAGCTGACCTAACCTAACTTAGCTCTCAACTCTTGACCTAACCTAACTAAAGCTCCAAACCTAACTTCTTATAGGGAGTATGGAATTGTGGAGAGTAAGGACAAACGTAAACAATATATAAGGGATGTGCAGAAACTTACGGAAAACGCCAGAATAAAAGTAATCATGAATTAAATGAAATTAGAATGAGAAAGAATGGAGAGTTCCAAAAGACTCCTAAGAGCCTTTTTGGTGGAATGATGACGTAACAAAAATAGTGAACGAGAATCCTGGCATGGTAAACATGAAAGACATTTAAAAAAGCGGCCAAATGCGAGTCGAACTCGCCATAAAGGGTTCTGTATTATAATAAATCATCGCATTGATTCTGAATGTAATTAATTATAAACATTATCTTTTTAAGAATATTTTGCATTTGTTGTGGGAAGTTTAAATATTTAAGATTTTTGTTTAAGTTTTCTTACAACATATAGGAGGTCCTATTTTAAAAAGATTTTATAACATTTCAAGCTCAGTAGCAAGGGAGATAAAAGAAAGAATGGCCGACTTCCATATAATTTTACTTTAATATCCTTTAAATTATGAATTTTGAAATCATATATATATATATATATATATGTCATAACAAAGCAATTCATTTGCTATAATGAGGACATTTACAAAAGATTTTTAAATTTCTGATTTTCGTCAAAAATTTCTTTTAAGCACTGCAATTTTTTTCGTCCAATAAATTCTTGAAAATATGCTACAATAGAAGGGCATATGGACAGACAAAAGAGTGATTACAAAAATGTCCACATTTCTATCTGCCGTATGAAACTAAAAAGATGAATGTTAGAAGGGACACAAAAAGGAAAAAGTAAACTTTCGAAACGATGGAAATTACGGAAATTTGAAAGTATTTTTTGATGTTAGAGGTGTCCAATTTCAACGATACCTGCAACGTCGGCTTCGAAAGAGCGCCCTCTTTCAGTATCGTTCAAAAACAGAAGAATCAGCAAATGAATTTTTAACCTAAATTAAATTGAGCCAGAAGCTCCACGCCTCGAGGTGCGCGTTAAACCGACGTTCGCCATTTTGAATATTGAGCATTTCAATGTATTGAGCAGCCATCTTTGTGGTGGTGATGGTACAGCAGTATGGCTCAGTGGTTAATGACATCGTCTTCGTGTCAATACAAAGCGAGATCAAATCCTGACCATGGGTGAACTAATCACGGCTCGGAGAGAACGTCGTTAGCCGTCGGTGTCAGAGCTCATCGAATCAATGAGAACGGTCGTTAATGAACCCTAACCCGCGCCGGCGCAAGGAGCCGAAGGTGCAAGCTCCTCGACCTAAAATAGAGAGATCGCGGCGGGGTACTTAGCAGTGGGTCGGTTGAAGCCCGACACAACTACAACTAAGTACCTATATATCATCATTTTCGATCGATTTTGTAAATTTTTCGCACTCATTTTAGTTGAAAGTTACATTGAACATACGTAAAACACAAGGAAAGTCTGTTCATACGAAACTCGTGCGTGCTACTTTTTTTAATCTATTTATTGCGGCATTCGTTCGCATCGCACACCACATCTGTCGTCGTAGTTTATTTATTGATTTACAAAATTCAGTACCTTTATATCGGTAGAACCGGAAACACGATGCGCTAGACCGAATAACTGTAAAATTACGGTCATTTAACTAGCAAACAACTCGGCGGCGAGGAGGCGACCCGGTCAGGCGCAGCACAGACGGCGGGGCGTCACGGTTAACGGCGACAAAATAAAATAATGCTTGTTGTGTAATGCTTTTTTCCAGTGCTGTCATTTACGATTAGTTCCGTTAAGTCTCTGACAAAACGCCGACTCCGACCGCAGGGGGCGATGTTTTGATAAACTCCAAAATGCTGCTTCATTAGGCGGGTTTATGTTGCGATAATGTGCACTGGTAATGAGGAAACATGGTGTGGATGCAGTTAAAAAAAAAGTTGGCAGGCGTGAATTAGTTATGATGATTATTAAATATATTCGAGTCTTAACACGTACAAAACAATGAGAAAATAATCTAATTTATGTAAATTGACGTCACAAGGTAGTGGAGCTGATGGCCAAATTTGACACCCGTTCTTTATACTTGTTTAACGTGTCTAAAAGTTTTTGTCGATTTTGCAAGGTCTCTTATATTTACATATTAAAAAAAGCGTTATAATCTAAGAACCTGTCTCAGAACCAGTATTTTGACCGATTCTCAGAACCGAGCGCTAGATTTTTTTTGTCTTCTATACTATAACACGCAGGTTTATCTAACAGGTTAGTTGTACTTTCATACGAATGAAATTTGTAGTTGAGAAATTTCAATAAATTATTTATACTCGTTATGTGTATCGAATTTACGAATATTAAAAAAAAATTGTTAAGCTCACAGCTGAAGCTTTAACCCCCTCATATCATTAATTTTACAGTTTTTCTTTTCCGTTCAGACAATAATTGCCATGAAATTCTTCTAACAGAGAAACAATTCGCACCGTATTACTGTATTTTCCAATCTATGTAGCACTGGAATCCATGTGCTAAGGTGCGTGCCGAGAAGCAATAATCTTAGCACTGCGCAGAACACGGGACGCTATCACGTTAAATATGTGTGTCCCGCGCCGGTCCAAAGTCGACACGAGCGCACAAGTTCATTGCCATGTCGTGCGCCGATAAATTGTACTACGCGTGAGTGACCCCAACGAACGCTTCCTTGTATAAATTTAGAACGTTATAAGTAGAAAAATACATATTATTTACAAACAGAATAAAAAACGTAAAAGTGTAGTTAATAAAAAATATTATATGTCTAGGATATTAGATAATATAATCAAACTAATATCTTGCGCAAAAATTCTGAACGAAGTTGTCATCGAGCAAATCAAAATTACTATTCAAATAAAAGGGACTGTTTTTGAAGTGGAGCTACGCTTTAACATGAGAACGTAGGGAGTCCATATACTTATTATTTATAAAGACAGTGCCTGTCTTTTTATCGTCAAAGCGTTCATAATGAAATTCTTTGTCATAGAATCATGTTTCTCAATATTTTTGATCCATTCTTATAAAGTTGGAGATCCAGAGAAATAAGATATTCAACACAGATACATTTTATTTAATAATGATTAACTATATCATTATATGGTATGTCACAACTGAGCCTTAGCAGTTTTTGCTAGGTGGATGTCATCATACATCTAAAATTCATCTCGCTCACGTCGACAATTGACCATCCATCACCATTTCTCGGGATTTTCTACTGCGAGCGTTGAAACTGTAAAACGAACTTACATCCGCAATATTTCTGTATAAATATAACACTGAGGCCAGATTTCGATACGGTGGGCAAAATTTTCTCGACAAGTAAGGGAAAATTCCCTCAGAGTGGCGGGCGGTGACACTTTCTCTACTATAGTAAAATAATGAAGAAGCAAATGTCGATTAGAGTTATTAACTAATAAAAAGATGTGACCTCCAATTACCTATATAGTATATGGCTGCTCAAACATCGCTTTGAAAACAAACGGATGACACGATATATATATAATGTAGAACGAGACGAGATCGCGTGTGAACGGGCATTTGAATACATGCAGTTTAGACGGGTAGTGATTCGACCGAACTGATTAGTACTGATTCGACCCAAAGACAATAAATATTCTTACAATAACGAATTTCATACTTAATTCTTAAGCTCGGTAATCACCACCGATTAAAAATTAATCCTTTTGGTGACAGTTTGAACTTTATTTCATTGGATAGGTAAATATTCTTACGAAATAAATGTGGTGGCTAAATTATTGTAAACATTGATCAATTATTCAAATTTCATATTGTATTATATTATTATTAGAGTAAACATTTTAATTCTATATACGTCACTAATATACTACGATTATTTACAACTTATAAGTAAGAGTCAAATCAAATTACAATAATACTTGTAAGTTATAAAAATGACAAGTCCATGAGGTCATGATAAAACAAGCTACCTCGTGCATTTACGCGATATATACATGGTAATATAAGTCATGGATATATATCTTGATTTGATATTACTGATTCAACACGCATGTAATCAGCAAATCGCGCCAACAATTTTATTAACATACCACAAGCTCGTGTCCGGGACCGCACTACGCGAATGAGGATAAACATTCTACGTTAAATATTGTACGGACCTGAGACAAAGAACACGAGTTTATTAAAAATTTTACTTAAATCCAGTATTAGTCACAACAATGGAGCCAAATCAGAGGTGAATAAATATTTGCGGGCCAACCGCAGCGAGTTGGTTTAAATACACAAAGTTATGACTGGTCACTATTACAGTTTCGCAGGAAAATTATGGAATAGAAAATTCCCCAGACCGCACTGAAACAAAACGTCATTGATAATAATAGTATACTCACCGTTCGTCATTTCTTTGTGAAGCTAAAATAATAATTGAATCTTAATGATTCTATTATTATATTTTATTATTATTTTACTGTATTTAAAGATTTTTTATTTAAATAAAGTGTAGTGAAGGTGTTCTTTTGATAACTATGAAAACTCTTGAGTAAGGACTATTTTAAATTGCTAATTAGACAGAGAAGGTACTAGTACCCGGTGACGTCTTCGTCTACTAGCGTCTTATGGAATAATACTAAATTCCGTTTTGCAAGAAAGAGATGGCATAGAATTATTAAAAACAATGAACTAAATCTTTGTTTTTTCTTGACCGATTTTAATTTATATTTCATTTTTCGTCGTCATATCTGGTCAACTTACATAATTCATTGACTCATTCATGAATACAATATTTTAAATATCATTAAACTACCATACTGTAATCATACATGGTCATTTTTAATTAATCTCCATTTTTGTGTCAAGTGAATAAAAATGTCTTTTTTATATGTTAGGTTTATAAAAAAAAATATCAGTTTAATTAACAAAGATGCTATTTAATGTAGTTAAAAGTTTTAAATACATATCATTTCAATAAAGTTTATTGCAAAACAAAATGGTTTTCGTGATTTTTTTTAATGAAAATAAACTTAAATGTTATCTATTTCTTAACTTCATAGTAGAGAAAAAATATTTTGTAGTTTAACGTACGCCAGTCCTCTACACGAACCATAGACAAATAAAATTAACGTTAACTATGTTAAGATTTGTAGTTGTTGAAATTATTGTACAATTTTGTGGAGCTCTTTATAATGGCTGCGCATTGCCACCTAACAGATAGGGTTGCCTGTAAAAATACGATCAACGTCATTACACATTCCATGCGTTAGAGTTCGGATATTAAATGAGATGCGGTCGTCGTGTTAACTCTTGGTGCAATAAAATCACTGAAGCGTTTGCAGTAACCACTGGTTTATTCGCCATAAACCAGACGCGCCCACGCCGCCGCAACGTCGACTCCACCGCCACTAGCCTTAGCCCATAACATCAGATCAATCGTACAACTTTAAAAGTCATCCGCGTACATCCTTTTAACGATGCTGTGATAGTTGATGATAATTACAAATCGTGATATACATGTAATTATAATAAGCACTAGTAAAAACACAGGGTTGTGCCCGGACGCGCAAAAACTTGTGAGAGCTCGCAAATTTTTTTGCGCGTCCAGTAGGTGAAGATGTACTTTCAAGATGCGCTTGAGTGTACAGAACTTTAATAGTGCTTGGGACATGTCTGTAGATGCTCATGCGAACAGCTTATTGCTGTGCAGCCCAGGGCCCCGATAGCTACAATACTATCCTAAACATGATTACTGGTCGATGATGCATTTGAATGCACGTACATATTATAATCAATTTATTTCAATGCAAAATATATAATGTATTACACGGATCTAAAATAATTTCATAGTACAATAATAAATTCATTCAATAATTTTATAGGTAGTAATAATGTTGAATAAAAGGAGCTGTTATCATAGAGATTATATTTAATAAATAATTCATTTGACAAATAATTTTTAAGGCAATTTTCAATGTCGCATAAAAAAATGTTAACTTTTGTTCATAAAAACTTAGTAAATAAAGAAACAAACATGACTTCTATGTATAATGTCCTTATTTAAAAAATAGAATTATTTGTATTCGATTTTAAATAATGTTCTATTAATTTTGTTATTGCTAACGGATGGTAATAGTATAATAACATTGTGATAAAAAGTAAAAAAAAAAAACTATCACTCATTAAACTGCACATATAATGATTATCTATTTATTTAAATCATCTAGCGATTTTGTAAACATACATTCTAGAAGTAAACACATCGCTATTAAATCTGTAATTTTTAACAGATTGCGACAGTAACAGTATAGCAGACAAAACATCACAAATCGATGTATACCTTATTAGTTCTGTAATCTCCAGCACATAGCATTAGTAATAAAATAATGTTCTAGTTGATAAAAATAAAATAAAGTTGCTTTGCATTCTTTTAAGTATTTATTTGAAATTAAATTGATGACAAATAACAAATCTAGACACGAGTTTAAATTACTATGATAAATTCCAAATCTTGAAGTGGGATAGTTTTTTCATAAAGTGTATCACAAGCATGTACGGGTAGTGGAATAGTGTTAGTGTTCGCTTCGTTCGTCCTGATTAATTTGTAATTTTGTAAATTTTAATATAAGGAACGTAATATATCTACATGAATCGCCGACTGTACACAGGAATTGCGTCAAGTCTAAATTGGACCCCGCGATTATTTAATTATGGTAAGAATCAGAAAAATGTGTACAACTTAATTTTAATCTTCTTGCAATAAATAATATCACAGATTTCATCACCGCTGAGCCTTTACACGGCCCTTATATTTCAGACTGACGGGCCTGATCCTTAGCCCTCCGCCATGCCCAGTGCGCCGTGGGTGCCGCTGACGGCGCTGTCGTCGACGTCACGAGAACGTCCGGGGCCACGACTTAGCGTGTTCAACAACGACACACAGAGCGGGTATAGATAATGACGAAATTCTACATACACTTAAACCTAATACATATCTGTTAAATTTTATTTGCGATCAAAGATCAAATAAAGCTTTTAACTTTAAAACGATAGTGACTGCAATGTCGGCCGCCTATAACCTTGAAATTGAATAAACAAAAATCAGACGGTAAGTAGGCGACAAAAATACGACTCTTTTTTACATCCCAAAGGAAGAAAATAAAATACCAAAGTAGACGCTTACATAGTCTAAGATACGAAAGAATACAAAATTAATTAAAATACAGACACAAAAAAAAAGTAAACAAAGGAATCGCGTACACGATGACAGAGTGGCGTGACATCATGAATATTGAACGGTAAACGTTTCCTTGTTCGATCACGAAAACATGCATGTCGCAAAGACGAGGGGACCTTGGGCAGCGGCTGCGTCTAAACGGAATCTGCGAAGTCATCGGTCGACGCGGGCCGAATTGTCTAACTCGCTACCTGCCGATGAGGTATATATTTAGAACTCTGTAGAAGTTTGTTTGGTTTACACTAATTTATTTAAGAAGGAATATCACGCTGCAAACGAAAATGATCTTATTAAAACTACATAAACAGATGTCACCATACAGTTATATACATAGGTAATCAAACAATCGACAAAGTAACTTAACTCTCTCGAAGATACAACGATCTCGTCGGGTGCGAGGGCCCCCGCGTACCCCGTACCGTTAAAAGCGACGAGGAAATAAAACTCGGCCGCGGGATAGACGCGGATCCGAACCCATAATCCACCCACGCGGTCGTAAAGTTAACGTCGACGAAAATGGATACTCCGGCGTTAATAAAATGCCCATCGACGAAATAATAAAAATACCGACCATAAATCGACCGCCCGCCGCGTCCCGACTTCTATCTAGAAAATATTCCGAAAATACTAAATTGGATCGAGAACGAAACAAAAATTTTATGGTCACGAGGCGACACCGAAAAATGAACACGGAACAATGTCGAATCGATACCCATGGGTATAATTTATTCATGGACACGAGCCGGAACGGAGTTCGGTGTGAATAAAAACATTGACCGCATAAATAACGTTAAGTGAAAATTCCCTCGGAGAAAGTCCTAACAATGATTCTAATGCGTGAAACATATTTTGTGATTTATGGTCCACAGTTTACGGGGGTCACACACGGCGACGATTCATGTCGACAGTCGTTTTATCGAAAAAATAGTTTATAGCGAGCCAAAAAGCGAGACCGACGTCGACGCCGCCGCCACTACCGCACGCGGACGCGGAACGGCGCTAATCACAACAACAAACGAGGACTTGCAGGCGGCGAGCGTTTACACTTCTGGCACATTATCTATCGGACGTCTTCGAAGTCTCTTATAAAACAAACACGACGTGGCGACAACTTTTTGTACCGGTCCCGCCTCGGCCATTGTTCTAATTGCGTCGCTGGCGGATGAAAAAACCAAAATAGATAGGTCGAAATGGACGAATTTAAATTACGACTCACGAGGATACCGATAAATAAAGCAAATGAGACAACGAACCGCCAGAGCCCCCGGCCGCTGCCGCGGTCTGTTATCCGGCGCGAGCCCGAGCACCACAATGCTGCGGTACAATGTAAAGGACTCCACCTACGTGGCGGGCACAAAAAGTGGGACGTCCTGGGTAGAGCGGCCCCGGCGGCGGCGCACAGCACGCGCAAATGCATACATCACAGATAGAGATCTTTGTGGATAAAATGTCCTTTTGTGTTAAAAATCCGCCCCGCTTTTAAGGCAGTACGCTTAAAAATAGATTTGTCATTTCATGGTAGAACCTAGCTTGTTTTGCATATACCGATTATTCAATTGTGAGAGAAGTCATTTTTGTTATGAAACTTGATACGAATACAAAAAATATTCATAAAGGTTAAATAATGCAATACAATACAAATTTTTAGAAATTTAACTTATTTCTAAAAATAATCGTATACTAAAAGAGGAAAACTGAGTTTCGCACAATATTAAAGCTGTGATTACATCGAGGCTTTCAGAGCCATATTTGTAGGTGCTTTTCTAGACAAATGATATTACATTTCGCTATTTATTCATATATTACGTAAATTGTTAAAGATTTGTAACTAAAATAATGCTTTCAAACTCATAAAGTGGCCGTATTTCCAACTTCCTTGTAAATTAAATAAACATAATTAAATTGGGTAGCACATTATAAATTGTTGCATAAAACTTAATATTTCAGAACAAGTGAGGATAAGTAATAAAGAATTATCAACAAAAAGATGAAGATTTGAAAACACGAAAGCCCCATCAAAACATTCATATGTCCTTTGAAAGTTAAGCAGCTAGAGAAACCAGTTTTAATGCCTATCGTCGGAGCGAACATCGAAAATTACCGGCCGAAATTCGTAAATCGGTGGGAGTAGCGTGCCAACGGGCACTTCGTATGCGGGCTGAATAATTTGCTTTGGGTTTCTCTCTATTTTTAGATTTTTTTTGACGAGAATAAGTTCTTTTAAAAATGTGTATGTTTATTATTTTTATTGAACCTTTTATTCATTACCGAAATGTGATAATGAATAAAAGGTCCAATAGTACAATATACAATACAATAAAAACTTAAATACTCAAAATGGTTCTACGAACTCGACTCAAAAAATGCATAATATTTTTAAATGAATGTCAAGTGTAGTCATAGATTTTCGCGGGCGAGTCCTGAATTGGTGCAGTTGAGAAATTGACAAAGATACATAATCTCATAATCGCACACCACACCAGTACGTACATTGATCCACAGTCAACATAATTCAATCTAATACGTGACAAGTATTACTCAGTATTAGAGGATGGCCCGTGCCTGGGTCGTTTAACCCGAACGGGACCATGGGTCACCGGTCTCAGCGCGTCCCCGGGCGACGTCGTGCCTCGCGACCGCCGCGCCGGTACCGCATAACAGGACCCCGCACACAATATGGATACGCCGAGAGATTATTTTATGACTGCAATATTGAATAACGAATCGATTCCACGCAACAAACTTACGGTTAATGACAGGCGCAGTTAAATCTCCAGTTTGAAATGACTATGAATTTTGTGGTCCTCTTAAAATCATCTTAAGCGGGGTATCGGACGGAGCACATTTGCACGTTAATATGTATTATGACCGCTAAGGTGCTCACATAAAAAAAAAAACTCTATATATACATAATAAATTTGGGATCGGATTTAATTTTAACAATCCGGTATTATAATCTGAGATGTTGCTTCGACCTTATTGAAAGGACAAAATTCGAATTTGTGACCGTTCCGATGAATCGACCTCGACAATAACAATTGCTTAACCATAAATATCGTCGAAATCCATTACAATATTTACATATACAACATTTTGATAAAAAAACATTACGGTCAATCACAATAGTGAGATGACAGTGAGCGAGAAGGTGGCTCGTTCAGAAGTTTACAGGTAGTCAGTGGAATAAAGGCGCCAGAGTCAAAATACAAAGCTTAGACAATAAAAACCGATCGTCCGGCGTGTATGCGCCCTTTGAGCTGTCAATCTCCTCACAAGAATCGACACGCGTAGCACAGACGAGTAATTCTCGTTGTAATTGTGCCTCGGCGTATTACATACGAGCTCGCTTTGAGCGTGGTTTATTTTATAAAACTAGTTACGTGTAATAAATGTTACGTCAGTTTCGACTTTAATTCGTGTGTAAATCTAATGAATTGGCTCGCGGTTACATGTATTATATGTAAGGCATTTGTTGCGTATGGGTATTGCAATGAACTCATATTCTTCGAAATAAAAAGAAAGTTCTTTTAAACTGCTATGTAAACATTGATTCCGTTAATCATATGTTAATTCATCTATAGATGAAATGGCTAATACAGATCCGGGAAAAAATAAAAGAAATACGCAGAAAATTCGAGCAGTCGAGTCTTAAATAAACTGGTTGCATTCGGCTCGTAGATACAACAGTCAATAATGAAAGGCATCGACACCGGAAGAGGCCCGTTACACGAGTGCCGCCATCGATCACAAAGGTTTGTACTTTGTCGATGCATTCGGCTCGGCTCGGGCCGCCCGTCCTACGTATCTCGACGCTGACCCTAATGAGGTGCGAAGGGAGGCCCGATCGAGTAGGTTTTATACACAAAGTCCGGTGGGTAGGCGAAAGGTTGCGCAGTCGGAGTGTATTAACACACGAAGCGTGCACGTGGGCGTCAGCATCGGACATCTTAAGATACGATCGATGTAAGATTGCGATAGGTGATAGTATATAGGCAGAATGTTGAAAACGTTAATGTTACAACACATGGTGAACATAGACCAACAGATAGGGAATATAATCAGATCGCCCATATATCTATTATTTATAATTTAAACAGCAAAATTCAAATACAATATATATATATGCATCACCTATATATTGCAGAACAAAAGCCTCATATCAAGTGTGAAGTATTTTACGCGTTTTTATTTATTTTTTTAATTAAAATGCAATATTTAAAAAATAAATAAAATTTCGTTATAATCATTGCTTCCAAATATCCATATAATAATTGAAATAAATGGATTAACGTCAAACTCATTGCTTGGCAAAAACCTTTGCACGGAATAGTTGCGGAACGTACTAGGCACGTCTAATTTACAGTTTATATTAATATGTTGATGTTAATAAAAAGCGCAATACACATTCAAGCATGTATTGCCGTACACAACGGCGGTTGCTCCATGACCACCCGCACCCAAACGTCAACAACGTCTCTGACTTGCGTGGGAGATTTTATCGTGCATTGTTTTGGCAAATATATTTGGCAATTTTATTACGTGAATTGGTGGAATAAAAAGTAACATCGACAGATAAGTGACGACTAGTTTTGAAGCGTAAATTTGACTTAGAGAATTTTAAAACCGCATAAATGCATAACCGTTTTTCGAAACGACTTTAAACTTTAAAAGACTTTTAAGAGACAACGCACGAATCTAAATTAATTTCTGTCCTGCGATATATGAAAACAAGATGTTTGTGGCTTATCCCACCCGAGAAATATGCTACCAATTCATTCGATATACTGAAAGATTATCTTGTGAAAAGACAAATGTCCAACTGCGCTATAGCAATTTTTTTTAATTCTGACAAAACACAAGTTAGCGACATTTTGACAAAATGAATTATAGACCTTATACAATGCAGTAGCACCTATGTCTCGGAAACAAAACAATGCTTGTTTTGGAGTTCACGAAACATACGAAGTAATGGTTGGACTAAAACAAAAATTAATGCAGAGGACAAAGATGAATTTGTTGAATTCACGTGCAGCAATTTATTAAAAAATTGAAGATGTAAAAGTTATAAAAACAAAGAAAGACGCTATACGTGGTACAGTATGTTGTAAATGACATAAAAACCAAATACCAATTTAATGAAAGTAAAGTAGACTTATTCATTCCATTTTCCTTCTGTAACGACTCATAAAAACGTCAATGATGAACACTATTTAAAGTCTAAAAATAGACACAATTTTCGACATATTATGAGATATAGATATATCAGATTATCCATATGAAGTTCATAAAGCCAAAGAAGCTGTGAAGACAGAAGTGTAAAACAAAGGATGTCGCTACAAAAATGGCCAAATGCATTTAATAACAATCAAACTTTTGTAAATGTCCAAAAGTTATTTTTCTATTGGCTTCAACTCGAGTATTAAGCGCGGCAACAGAAAGGGTGTTTTCCACAGCTAACTTAATGACCAAAAAGGCGAAACTGGCTAACACGTAGATTAGAAATTTCAAATAAAAACAATTTTGGCGTAACTTGTAGCAAATTTGATAAGTACCTTAAGACAATGTTAAAATCTAATGAGAAATACAATTTTAATGCAAAATGAATTCTGTATACTCATTAACACCCTCAACAATTAAATACTTAAAATGCGATTTTAAATTAATATTTTGTGATATTTTTGTAGTCAGTCTAGTCTGAATATTATTAAATCATTTAAATTAGATTCACAAGTAATATTGGTAAAAATATAATTAGAAATATACATAAATTTTCACAATATTAAAATATAAAAGCAAAACACTATGCATGAAACCAAATTCACTTGTATTTGAAAAGAACTGATTTAACATGCATGACAATCGACTTACTTGGTTTTATTGCGTTCGCAATCTGGATCCTTTTCAAGAAACGTTATGGGTAAAGCCGGAACACACCGCTCGCGCGACTTCCGCCACATTAAATTCCACCCTCGAAAATTGAAATAATCTCGAATTTTTAAAATAAAATTGGTTCGTACGGTGCATGAAGATTCACGGTAATGTAGTGCACCGCCATTAACGAATTTTTCAGACAGGAAAGCGAAAGATTAACTAAGTGAGCATGAACGTTCACGAGTTGAATTATTTGGAGATGACGTGCCGAACTTGTACCAAACATAGATGTGTACAAATCATTCGGCGCGGGTATCTCACGAAAACTAAATAACGGATCAATAACTTCGTACGCAACAAAAGCGATCCATTTGAGTCGACGCAAATCAGACCACTGTTCATGCTGTAATATTCTCGATACGTAATATTTCTTCAGATAGGTAAACAGCGACCTTCTGGCAAAGAAATCGGACTTTCCAAAACAATCATGAAGACTGTCATCGAACATACGTCGTGAAGGCAATGCGCCAAGTTGATTGGCCGGTTTCAATTATATTTATGACTGATTTCGATAATAGGAACGTAAGATTCGATCACAAATAGTTAATTACATCATTTTAATTAGAAAGCAGAAGTAAGAGCGCCTGTTGCAACGCACAAAAAACGAGGACTGCACACCGCCGCGCGCCGCCGCGGCGGGACGGCGCTGCGGCGGAGCTGGAGTGGACGCGCCGGCGGTCACGGTCCGCGGCGAGCGCCGTTTTTACGGGTGACGCGAGACATAATAAAGATGCGAGAGCCCGATCTAAATCTCGCTTTTTGCGAGTCGCCGCCATAACTGGCGCCCGTGCAATGCGAATGGCCATACGGAAACGTTGAGATATCATGATTAGACGAACGAGCCGTCGCACTTATTTGCTCTTATATTATTTTCATACGTAGGAGCAATAAACGTTGTTGCTTTGACGCAACAATTGAATGATTTCTTATCATCCGGTAGTCGTAATAAATGACTAAAATGGCACATAATAAATCCTTAGAGCAGGCACACAAAAATGTTATGATAGAATATAGGCGTGCAAGACGTTGCGAGAGCTCTAAACTATTTTCATAAATGAGAGCATTATGTTTTCTCGTCGCTTCAAAGCAATAATCGAACCATCTTTCTCTTCCAAAGCTTTCATAATAAATAACTAAAAGAACATATAAGACCAGCATCGGTACTAGCATCTTAAGTTGTCAGTAGTCTGCTGAAATGCATTAGCTATATTCAGAATGTACACGTAATGTAGTACACGTAACCATTCACACTAATGGCAGAGATACTCAAAATGCCGTGCTCTGACATAAAACATTGTATTTTAATATGTTTTTGTAATAATGTCAAATTAGACCACAACTGATTGCTGAGGCCAGGAAGTTTAGCTATATAACCGAGTGTATGGATTCATTATTTGACTGATCGTTTTACACATTTTTAGCTCGTTAATTACATTATAATCTTTATGAAATTGTATTTTCCTTATAAAGTAACTGACAGACAGTACATTTTCAAACTAACTAAAAAGGATAAATGTTTTAAGCAATGGATGGCATGGCCTACTATCGATCGCGCGGCGCATCTCTCTCCTAAAACAACCGACATAGTCTTATTGAAATACAAAATATCTTCTTTCCGGTCGATGCTGTTAATACGAACCTATGCGTCCATGTAGACATAAATAATAAATACTCCCTATTTTTTTTAATATTTACAATCCCATCGAATGTTTCTGTTCTAAAAAGTGACGTAAATAACGCACATTTTTAATCTACTCATCTTCTGCTATTGTATTTACGAAAAATATTATTTCTCATGAGGCAGAAATTTTATGAAAGGGCTCTTAAAGCAAAATGATTCGTATACATTCTAAATATTAAAACCGCTACACCAAAGTTATTTTGATACAATGGTTTATGATAGCTAAATTACAAAAATATTAAGCATCAATAAAAACTTTAAATCTTTCATTCAACATTATCCGTCTAGTCTTATGGTTCTTGTATTCTTTTATTTTACACTCCATTTTATAGCATTTTTAGTATGGTCATAAGACATATAATGTTAATGAATTGGATTTTAACTAAATAATAATAAAACATTAAATAATGAAACCTCAAAATGCTAACTAAATACTTACTCAATTTATCACGTCTAACCGCTGTCGTGATTGAATTTTAATTCTAGTTGAGCATCATTACCGCTTTTTTTAAAAGGAATTCGTTTTGCTTTAAATGGCACCTAATACTCGTCACAGTAATAATTTGAAATTACAGCTCATTAGCGAGAAGAACCTAAAACTGGAATTGGAAGCAAGAAAAAAAAAGTGCTCACTACTTTAAGAACAAAAAAAAAAGGAAAAAAATCTGAAAAACTGTAAACCTTGCACGCCATCCCTAAAATTTTTCCGCTATAATATTTATCGATGTATGTTTGAACTTCTTGATTTATAAATATTGTCTGCGAGGTTTTGAGCTTGAAAATTTGAAAGACGGTCGAAAGAGCGCAAAGCGTTTAAAATACAGTAGTAATAAATTATTGTGAGTTCATTTTGATCAACCATAGATTTTAGTGCTTTTTCAAGTTTTAAGAGCTCAAAACATAGTTTTTATTTCGTTCTGAGCTCTTCGACTTTAAAAATCGATATATAAATAAAACGCTTTTCTTTTTAATTTTCAACTACTATATCTTTGGAACACATAGTTGGATTTTAATCTGCTTTATAGCATTTGATGTAGTTTTCTAAGCAAAAAAAAGATAAACATCAATACATCAAGAATTTCAGGTATATTTTGAAATAACTGTTTTTTTGAATTTTTCTTTAACGATTTCTTTCGAATAAACTAACCGATTTTGATGCATTTTATAATGATCAACGTTGTTTTTATTTTTAGAAAAATAGCCGGTTTAATTTTGGAATCTATCATGGACTGTTTTAAGAAATGTTATAAAAAATACTTTTTAAAAATATTTTTCCCCAAAATTTCAATATTTCTTGATCAACTAAAATGATTTTGATGTTATTAGCAACGATCGATGTTTTTTTTTTTAATGAGAACAACTGGACAGATTTTACAATTTATTGGTAGATTGGTTTACAAAATATCGTAAAAACACTTTTTTTTAAAAAAAATTCTCCCATGATGTCTCGAGATTTAAATATAAATCAGTATAATAGTTAAAAGTTATTTCACACAGATCGGTTAATCTGTTCAAAAGTTGTGAGATGTTTACATACACAAGCAGACACGAACACAAGTACGTAGAGAAGTCACTAGGAAAAATGATCGAAATATATTCCGAGGATCCTAAAATGTCAAGATCTGATGAAAATTCAGTTTTCGAAAATCGCGTTCAAATCAATAATTGTCCAATTTAATGAAAACTTTTCAATTTTCAAAGCGGTAAATTATAAAAAACAATACGAAATAGCATATACCTATAGACGTTATCTCGATGCGCAGGCCGGATCGAGAAAATAATTAAAATAATCTCTGGTTACGCAATAATTCTTTCGCTTACGCACACGAATCGCATTGCAACGTCGATAAGTGTATGTCGCGCTCTCGCTACTGTCCGACGGCGCGGACGGCGGCCGCCGGCGACACGCGCGGCAATTCGCATCGGAGTAACGTTGAGTTATTGCCGAAATTACTCCTCATGATCAATTCCCCGTCAGAGTGCATATCGTATTACGACGAGCGCACTCGCACCGACAGTCCCGCGGAATTCGGGTTGCGGGTAGTGCGCGCTTTCTCTGCAGTCGGTTTCGAGGTAATGTGTTTCGGTTTAAATCGATATTCTGTGAAAACTCTAAAAGTTTTGAAAACAATTGAATTGATATATTGTATGCAAGTTTTATTCTCAAAAAATTTTCGGTAATTTTACAAAAACGAATCTATCTGTACAAATGTATGTTATGTTCCTACATTAGATTGATTTCTCCTATAACCTCAAATTCTCGATAAAATGACACTATATAGAGTGGTATACACCGCGCATAAAATTCAATTATAGACCGTCGATATCAGGACGCACAACAAAATCATACAAAGTTGTCTATGCGCTTAAACATTAATTTTAATGAGTACTAGCAGTCTCTAAAACGTTCATTAACAATGTAGAAACAGAATACGTCTAGGATAGCAAACCGTGTACGTGCGCGGTAAAACTTGTGCATACGAGGAAGTAACTGCCCGTGTAAATAAAAATAAACTAAGTCTACAAATTTTTTTTTTATGAAATGATGACCTTATAAATAACATGAAAAATGGTATGGAATTTAAAAAAAGGAGGTAGACGTTTGTAATTATTAATTATGAAGATTAATTAATTCCCTATGTTTTTTGTTGTCAGGTTTTTATTACCCCATTGAGAGGCAAACTCTCGTTTTCTCGTATTTTATTTAAAATCCATGGAATTTGGATCGCCAGTCTGCCAAGCTCGTGCAGGTAGAGTTGGGGGCTGTTAATCACTATACACCATAAACATACACATATACACCATACAGCAACGTAACGTCCAAGTTCAAGGGATAATATGCTCTCCGAGACATCAATCACGCACTCATGGTCAAATCATTGATGGTCACGCATTAACATCTTGTTTTCCCATTTTTTAAAGAAAGCGCTGGACACTAATCACACCGTACTATTTACTTAGTACTGTTATTTATTATATGTCCTTAACGAAAATTAAAACGAGAAAACAGTACTAAAATCTGCTAAATATTGAGAAAACTTTACAATACTAAGAGTATATAAATAACAATAGTGTGATTAGGTATAAGACAAAAATAACAAAGTGTACAAACATTACAATATGTTTTGATCTCGTCCGAGCGGCTCACAATGTACGAGGCGAGCAGGGTCCGCGGGGCATCCACATTAGCCGCTTATTGTTCAATCAATCGCCTGCATTAGAGCCCATTGTCTCTGCGACGATGCGCCCGCGCCGCCGAGATAGCGACCGGGCCAACGCGCTCGGAAGGATGTAGTATGCCGGATACGGCTCGGGTCAAGGATGCATCTACGTATAATTATTTACAAGCGGCCGGCTGTACGATGCGTGCGTGACTTACCGACAGATCGCATTCGGGGAATTGTAATTACAGGAATTCGACATTTACCTATAACAAAACAAACATTAATTAATTTAAATTATCAATAAAAATGGTTGGGAAATAGTACGGTGCTTTCTTTGTTTCGACTAGTTCGTCGAAACGATAACAGATTTTTACAAACGCTCTCGAGACGGTTTCCTAGTATCACTAAACGGCGAAGTTTAGATCGTCTTTAGACAAAAACCAACAAACTGGATCCGCAGGAGTGAGTCGTAAAGCGCACGGCGTCCGCGGCGCCGCCCATATGGCGGAAGCGGTCCGCATTCTCCGAACCGAGTTGGATTCTGACTCGACTACGGCTCATCGACTATATCATACGTCATGTACGTGTTTTAAAATGTGATATTCAACCGTACAGTTCATTTATGAAACGAAAACACCGTCGTAGCGGCGTCGAAGCTGATTTGTGTAGCAATTAACGTCTGCCTTCCGCGTTCCCGTCGGAGCCGAAACGAATCGTAGCCATAGAAGCGGCAAACCGCCGCCGCGCACTCGGCCCGGCGCAGTCGGCGCGCCGCTAACGCCCATGCGGGAATTGGACGGAACACAATAGCGGCAATAATTACACACGACTGCGACGGCGCGACGAACACGCGGAAGACCTTCGCGAACCCGCGTCGTAGCGAACCGACCCCGAAAAAAGGTATGTACGATTCGGGGTATAAGGTTTCGTGAAACGGGTTCACTAGGGCCCGTCGTTCGAACCGGATTATGCGTGACCGCGCCGCGCCGAGGTCGCCGCTGTTGCCCAAATTAAATTAGATTTTTTTTTCGATAGGTTCGAAATCGAGTCTCGCCCGATCTTCACGCTCGGCTGCGCGATTGCGTAGAGTTATTTCGGATAATGTATTTTTTTTTTAAAACTCGCTTATAAATTGCAATTTATTTTTGGCAGGTTTATCATCGGTCGCGGCATTACGAAAACATCGAAGAAAACAAACAAAAAATAACAGAGTTAATGAGTCGAGATCGAGAAGCGTGCGACATCGACGGTCGAGGATACGAAGCGATAATGTGGAGCAGGTATCCGCGGCGACCCGTATACGGCGCCGGCACGTGAGCGCCGCGCGCCGCCCGTGACTCACCGCGTTTACAAACGCCCGGGCAGCGGCTGACGCCCGCGGCCGCCCGCCGAACGTTGGCCGATCGTCTACGGCTCCGGAATATGTAAAAATATTTATCACCGACGACCACACGGATATCATGAAGAAAGCAACAATTTTCAATTATAATAGATTAAGATTCTCGTGAAAATGTATGTGGTACAACACATTTAGCTACATCAAAATGTATTCCGGTGGACGTAAACACCTAGGCTATAACAATGCGTATTCATATGTCATCGTAACGCGAAACGGAAAAATAACCTATTAAATAAAAAAACAAGATCACAAGTAAAACTAATTAATGTTTTGTTTTTGAACACTTTTATCCCAATTAACACGGTAAATCCATTCATTAGAATAAACAAGCCCCAAACATCGCCGAACAATATTTACGACCGTCCACGAGCTGTTATGTCGGGAGGATGCGCGCGAAGGTGAATGGAACACGACATTCGAAGTGTTGTTTATACAAAATAAGACGCTTCACAGATTTGTTTATAAAACAGCTCACGGAAGCGGTACTACTGCGTAAAATATATGATACGATAGGTAAATATATCCAAAAATATTACTAAGCGCTTACAAAGAGTTTTTAATTTTTCGCCCGTCGCTATATATTCATTACCATCGTTGTCGCCGTATTGTTGATCGTTTTTTCATGTGTACGCGCGTGTCTAAAACGATTCAGGTATGTTAATTACTATTTTCTATATAGCCATCGCTCGGCCGGGAGCAATCAGCTCCAGAGACAGTGGCCGGCCGCACCGCGTAATGACTAGGAATGTGGGTTAGCGCGGCCGTCCAGAGAAATCTCAATTAAAAATTTCTTGTAATCCATAACTCACGCGCCGAGATGGATACGGCGCAAGATAGGATCGTACTGGTTTCACATTTTGAACGCGAAAGAAATATTTATTACACAGTCTATTCAGGATGTTCGTTTGAATGTATTATAATATTTCTTTGACGTGACAACGTCTTAAATTAGGTTGCGGCTGGGAGTCACTTATGAAAAAGGTGTAACGCTCGGTAACGTAACGATGAGTCACCGAACGAGAGAGAGGCCCGCCGAATGCCTTGCGTCTCTCTCCCACTCAACTATGATCGGTCTGCCGCGCGCGCAGCACTAGAGAATTAGTGCATAGCTTGCAAATGTATTGCAAGTTATTGTATGTATATTTGTATATAAATACGTATGTTAAAGGTAAAATAAAATTTTGTTAATATGAAATTCAGTGCGAGATTCTTTGTATAAATTAATGTTTTAAATATAATTCTTTGTATAAATAAATGTTTTAAATTGTTACTATTATTTCATCCTTCTTCCTACTATACGAATGAATATTCACATTAAAATGATTTTACCATTCAAAGTCGTTGTCACGTAAAACTTTCGCCCGTATACCGACTTTACAGGCAACCAAATTTTCCTGTTTTTTTCTTTTTACTTATTTAAAAGTAATAATAGGTCTCGCGTTCATAACATATAATAATAAAATAAAAATAAAAAACATATAATATTATGTCGTATTTATATAAATAATATGCTAATATTATTCTTTGAATACATAGTTCCAAAATTAAGGCTCCACCTATAGTTTTACATCAACACAATGACCGACAAATAGGGAGCGCAACCTCGACATTTCAGGCCGGGAAAGGTGTTCTACGATTCGTCAAATAAAAATCGCGTATCTATAAAACTTAAAAACCTTTTAGCCGACTGCGCTAACAAGGTCATCGCTTCGACAGGATTACGAAATGCAACATTTATAAGCCGTGTTTGGCAATTATGGATTTTTCAGTATCCATTTATAATTAAAGAAATATAGTATTATTATGTCTTTGACAATTTCTTTAATGATTTATACGGAATGATCATAGGTTATAATGTTCACATCGATGCTATAAACTATTATATTTTTTTCTCTTTTCATAGAGCCATTTCGCATCGAACTGATTTGCATTCAAATTCAATCAACACTAATGGATGCGGCTACACCGCCCCGAGCCGTCTGGACACGCCCGAGCGACTAGATGTCGGGCACCGAAGTCCCGGTCGGTGCGCACGATGTTCGCCCGCGGACCGATTATTATCGTTAGCGTTCGGGTTGAAGGTCGATTCGCTCTCCGTTGGCAGTACAATCGTTTTCATACATGATTTATGTTCTCGAACTACTATTTCAATTTCACACATCGATCTTTCTGCGATACGTTGCGGTCGTGTTTACCGACTTCGACTTTTCGATGCGATGTTGAAAACATCTAAGTGTAGAGAAATCTTCTTTATACTTAGGGGAAATTCATAACATTTTATTGGTTCAAAAGAAACAGAAGCTTTTTTTTTGTATTAAAATATCAGAAACTTTCTGTGAACTTTGATAAACTTAGGTAATAGTATGTTGAAATATCGGTTTTTCAGTAAGTTATTACTTACATATTACACTTGACTACGGCTAATGAGAGTATGATTTTCATCATATTCTATTCATACTAAGAATAGTATCAGTAATCCATTGTTAATGTAAAATGGACAATAGTCGAGGCCATAAACGGCAACTCGATAACGCTAATAAAATTAAAAAGAACTCTCGAAAGGATCGAGAACGCAACGAATGGTACTGCGGATAGGCGCCGCAAACGGTGCACAGTATTTGGGAGCGGCATGCGACGGAGGTCAGCGCCCAGTCACGACAGCGGATAGCCGGCTACTCGCTACGTACAAACGCTCTCGAAACCGAACCGCCATCTAGATCCCAAGGTCCTGCGTGACTCGTGAATTATTATGGCACAGTGAAAGGTCAAAGGTCGGCGGGCGCGGTCGGCGCTGCGGTGCCGCGTTTTAATTTGACGTCCAATAAATCTATATTGAACGTTGCGGTGCGCGAGACTTGTTCTATTTCGCATATTATATAAAGTTTTGGCATTCCAGCGTTCAAGGCGACGCAAAATACATGTTCACTAGCATATGCCCGGGTCGGCGTATGGACACGTATCGAGCTGCATTTGGCATCGAACATAAATATCATTCATTCTATTCGACCTCATTTAAATCATATATAGGATAACTTGTATTTTTAGGGTTCCGTACCTCTACGTAAAAAATGGAACTCTTATATGATCATGGGTTTGTCTGTCTGTCCGTTTATCACAGCCAATTGCTCTGAATCTACGAGAATCTTATCTCCGGAACTACTGAGTTTAAAATTATGAATAAAATATGAAAAATAGTTCTTTACTTATAGATTACAGAAAGTGTACAATTCGCTTCAGCAAATGCTTAAATTCATTGCTCATTAAGTATAACATTTATATACTTAGTGACTGTCAGTCTATAGTGGATTTTACATTATTGCAATGCCATATTAATTTAAAAAAAATCGATAAATCAAATATCAGAATACTTTCTTAGTATCTTGGTAGAGATCCCAAAAGTAAACAAAAATCATGACGGTAAAAATTTAAGGAAAAGAGTCTTGTATGAAAATTACGATTCATCCATTGTCAAGAAATTTAAAGGTAACTATTTTAGAATGTTAGATATCAATAACAGAATAGTTGCCAAAAAAAATCTAGCATAAATGTATATTATGATAATTTTATGAATTAAAAACAAACAAACTCAGTAAATGCATATCCATTTTGCAGGATAATAGAACTGTGCATGCTGCTCAAGCAACACAACAAACCGTGAACGAACCACAAAATGGTTTAGTGAAAATTGACCACCAACCCTACAGCCTAGACTTAGCGCACGCTTCGATATGTCCTCTTTTAATTTCTGAAAAAATTAAAGGGAAGGCAAATTGTAACAGATGATGATACAGACTGGTATAGATGACGGCAGTCACGAATCAGCACTCTGACAACAATTCGAAAGAACATTTTTTTGATGTTAATGTTTCTCTGCGAGAAATCCAATAAGAGTGTTTTTATCTGTGAGACTACTGACTATCAGCTATCCCTACAGAACCTTGAATCTTTTAAATACTATTCAACTTCCCCATAGAGCTATACGGTAACAAAAAATTGAAAACTATCTCACATTAAAAAGAACACCGTGGGCTTTGGTTCACGGTAACGTTACGGATTTTAACAACTCCAGTGCACTTCGAGACCCTGGAGTAAGGCATAACTTATTCGGTTTCGTAGAGCGTTCTCGGCTAAAGTTTCCGTCAACATCGCGAGACAAAAACGGCGGTGAGTGCGGGCTCGCTAATCGACGCGGGCGGGCGGCCCGTCGCGTTGCGTCATGCGCCGGTAATTAGGCGCCGTCGTGACTACCCCGAAGGTCTTTATAGTAATTATCGGCGTTATGTCATCTTTTCACGTGCCGGCCGAGCACCGAGTGTGCATGAAGCTAAAATCGACAATGAAATGTATTCAACAATGGCTTATTTATTCTGCGCATGCACCGGCATGCGGATATTATGTTGCCGAGATGAAATCTTAATATTTTATAAGGATTTATTCTCATGAATTTGTTATATAAAACTTGTCCTTTTATGCACTAAACGATTAAACAAACATATATATTATTAACAAAGTAAAATTAAACGTTTAATATTTTTTATAAAAAATCATTACAAAAAAAATCACAATTACACAAACATATAGAGTTTATGTAGCTTATACAAAAACATATACCTATGTATATAAATAAAATTGAAATGTCTGTGCGTGATCTCAAAATAACTGGTTTCTTTTTAAATTCATAGTGTGATTTGAGTGTATCGAGCACCAAAATAACCGTTTTTATTTTTTCTATGTATCGGTCTATAAAATCCTTCAAAGGTAGAGGGGATTGTTGGGTTATATATGGGGTACTTTTTATCCTGGAAATATTTACGGTTACTATGTGAAATTGAAAGACCTTCAAAAATGTATATTCATTCACTTTTGATTCAATTCGATCGAAATTAAACCAAACCGGGACCGAAATCGGAATCTAGTTCAAGACGAGAACAGGATTAGGATGACGGTATGCGCTGCGTCATCGGTTAATATAAAAAATAAAGAAATCATTCTATATTTATGCGGGCGAAGTCGCGGTCGGAAACAACTATTTAATAATACGGACAATAATTTTGTGGACTTAACAAAAGGTCAATCTAAACGAACCGCATCGATTTCCCAGCGACCGATTAAGCCGCTTCGGTGATATAACAAACATATTCAAAAGAGAGAACAAAAGGTACAAGGAACAGAGGAGCTGACTTCAAAAAGCACGTTACAAAACACCTTTCACAGTTGACCGCATCCCCGAGCACGGTTCGCTAATATTAGAAATTCAAGACGGGCGCCGGCGCCGCCTCGCCGGCCGGGGGCGCGCGACGCAGCCCGAGGACCTCGGCGCGCACCCGGCGATGTGCCGGCGGCTCGTTAGCGGCGGAGGGCGGCCCTCGCCGGAAACGGCCCGGAGATGGCGCGTCGGCGCGAGTGACGCACAAAAAACATATATAAACATTACACGCGACTCGATTGCCTAACGACCGCCCTCGCGGCCGCGACAAAAGCTCGTATTATTCATGAAATATGATTGCCAAGGTTTAGGACGACTTCCTGAATCGTCTTAAGTGTTTTTATATCGCATTACTTGACTTTGGCCGCGGTTCTATCCGTGTGTACTATTTTTCTTGCTCTCAGTTTTTCCTTATGAAATTCGACGGTAATCAACTAGTAAGTAATTATAACTCCTTTGGGAGATAACGATAGGCAAACAAACGGTGAAAAAAAAAACTGTTTACCGGCAAACATCGAAAAATTTACTTAATAAACGTCTTTATGTCCATTGATATGCTGTGGAAAAATGTGTGTGAACATCAAATTGTGTCTTCCATTTAAAAAAAATTAACTACTGACATTAAAGATTTGACTATATAGCCAGTTCTAATTTATAATATACAAATAATAATACATAAACGAGTATACCCTAATTTCACTGTATTATTAAAGGGAGTCACTTTGGCACGCGGACTTCAAAACCTAAACTAACAATCTCTATATACATACATTACATACTTATTATTATATCTATCGATTTTAACGTACAATCCTTTCATAAAGAATTAACAAATTAACATTCATTTTAATAGTGATACACTAAATTGACAACAAAAAAACACATAAAAAAGCCAACTGAGTAAAAGTGAACTAAAAGGATGCAATCAAGATAAAGAAAAAATTATCCCATTAAATATGACAAATATATGCGCAGTGCCACATTATACCAGGATTGTTTTCCCGTCATTAGCGGTGTCGACGTCGTGCCTCGTTGCAATAATCGAGAAAAATATTTTATTAGTTATTAATTGAACTTTCAGGTTGTGTTCTCTTTAACAAAGTTTAATGTTGTAAATTGGTCTAGGAAACATAATATTGATGTGGTATGCAATGTTTTTTCGTGTCTATTGACTTTTGTATTTGATGGCCGCCATTCTGGTTGTAGAAAAACAGAAATCTAATCAATAACCAGAGATTTAAACGAATGCACAGACACCTCATTGATCAAAATTCATCCAACTGTTGGCACGTTTCGAAGGTATGAAAAATCCTAGATACACACATACCTAGATATGCGAGAAAAATGTAATCCTGTCTTTTCTGTCGCGCAGTAGGGTAAAAAATACTGAAAGTGGTCGAAGACGTTGGGAAATTAATTCTAATAATGTTCGTCATCAAAGTGGTAGTAAGAAAGTGACATTACTACATAATTCCAATTTAATGTTATTCATCGTTTTTAAAATTTCTTCTAACCGTACAAATTGTATATATTTTTTATAAAGGTCTCTTTGTAATGATCTCTTATGATACCCCACTCGAATTACATCCAAACATCCGCCCATTTAATTGTGTTTATAATTTTAATATACTTCGTGACACTCGCGCGCTATCAAGATAAATTTAACAAAATATAACCAACTTATTCAAATCGATTAACAAGTTTAGGAGCCAAAAAGAAGCAAAGAAACGAACATATATACATACAAGTCAAACACATAACCCTCTTTTTAAGAATTGCCGCAGTCGAGTAAAAAGACACAAAAGTCTTCATACGATAGTCGACCACCGCACCTTCGCACGCGGCACGCCGTCGCGCGTCTCCATCTCCGCCGCGGAATGCAGCCGCGAATTTTCTCTTACTTCGAGAACAGTTTTATTTGAACAGCGCGCGTCCGCAGGTGGCCGCGTCGCCGCCGGTTTAATTAGAGTTATCGGCGCGGGCGCCGGCGCGCACACGGAGATAGCATCGTCGGCGATATGACAATGAAAGTGAAATAATGCCGCACCAAATGCATTCTCTCCGGCCATCGTCGACGATTTTTAAGGTCTCGAAGCGTTTAATTATCGCATTGTTTTGCTCCAAAATATTAAAATTTTGTAAAATATATAATAGAAAAATATTACAGAAAGTTTTTGATCGTAACTTCGGGTATAAAAAAAGAGTGTGTGTACTTATGTACACGCGTTAGAAGTTATAGTTCTTTGGCGTATGAATAATATTTAAAATAACTCAAATGCAGTAGTAATCGACAATAAATATTAAAATCAATCAAAACGATTTTGTTTAATTGAAAATTTTTTATTAACGTAACAATATAACAATACAGTACAAATATATAATCATTATTCATTATGTGAATGAGTCACAAATACATTTAAAAAAAGAGTGTGTGTACTTATTATTCAATTATTTGTTAGAAAAATAATAAGTTCGTTAGAAATATATCTATATATTATACTTACATGGTTAACCTCTAATATTTAAAAACACTTCAAATTTTCACAATTTTTCACAACACAATGTTAAAAGTTTATTTATATATATAATAAATTGAACAAAAAATAATAATTATAGAAAATTAATACTCAAAATTGATTATTCATATGAATACTATATTTTGCAAGAACTGGGTTATGAATATAAGTACTATGTAATATATAGCATGAACACTCTGTACTATGTACTATATAGTATGAACACTCAGTATTGTAACTATATTCAGTGTTGAAAATATATTTTTTTATTATTTCTATTCTGTGGCTAACTTCATCATGTCGTTTGTGCGCGCGCAGCTCACAAATTCACTCTCATCCAAACGTGCCAAAAATCTAGTCGTACCTCGATCCCAAAGTTAATCTTGATACTATTCAGAACTCAGTCAGATCCTTTACTTCTATCTCTTTCTCTCTCGTTTTCCTTTTGCCTTAGCTAGTCATTGTATCTTCATTCCTTATCATAATCCTTATCTTTAAGGTGTTTTAAAAGATAAAACATAATGTTTCCTATAATTTTTGAAAATAGATTTTAATTTTTACATAAACCCGTTTACGTGTGCATACACATCTTAATCGACTTTTAATTATTCGATGGTTAAACATTTACATGTTTCCTATCTATATTATTTTATTCTGGAGAGGTGTCAGCCTATCTGTTACTTTACGTCACATGTAGAGAAACAAATCTACTACCTATAATTTTGAGCGGGGTTGCTCCTTCGCTTAAAATGACAGTTGGCCACACTTTTCGATGATTTTTTATGTATCTTCAGATGTGATTCTATCATATTCTTCCTTCAATCTAATCTAACTCATTCAATACAAATGGTTATGTAGTTTTCCTAATTTGTTGGCAAGTGCAAATAAAAAAGATACCCATCTAGGTTACCGTTTATGTTCGACGGACGACCTGCGCCAGTGAGAAACGAAAAATCGTCATCGAAATATTGACAGGTGATGCAATATAAATATTAGACATATACTGAGGCTACGGGTTCGCATACAGACGGACAGAAAACGTACTCGACCACGAAACCGCTGGGGCGGCCGATAACGTCGATACACATCTGAAACTTAAATAACTTGTAGCGGAACGGTCATTACACGTTAATTATTCGGCACGGCGGAGACACCGGTAGCGTATCTCGAACAATAATGATCTTCTATCGCAGACAAGTGGGTGTGCCATTATTTCGTGCGCACGCGGACGCGATGTGTCCGTACGGCGAGAAGCACGTTGCCGGTAAGTTCAACGTTCACCGGGTCTCTTTGTGACTCGCTCGTAACTGTTGTTTTTCTCCTTTCGTGCCCGTCCGCGGCGCGCGCATGCCTTTCCTCGGCGCGTTCCCGCGAGCGCCGACTACGAACTGGGCCGTGTGAATTCGCTCCGTCTCCGCTTACGGCGTACGCCGCGCTGATGAACCATACGCTTTCGGTGAACATAATTATGATAGCCGTTTTCGTTGCGACATAATAATGGTTTTAGAAAGCGCTAGGGCGGCGCGCATCGAATGAACTCGTTCAAACGTGTAGCATACAATTTAAGGAATACAAAATACGACATTAAAAATTAATTTTAACATTGTTTAGCTTTTAAGTTGGAGCATGAACAAGCGCAAACACATGAAAGGTATAATAAAACAGACATAAATTTATTTGAACAAAACATTTTTTTCATTAAAACGAGTAATGTATTTTAATCTGCTAATAGGGAAAATTCCTAGGTTTATTTATACGGGCAAAATATTCAGTTCGTATAATCATATATTTTAATTGGAGTCCCCGGCAAAGTACTCCGAATCTCCACACATCACTTTACATCGTTACACTAATATAATACATTAAACTGTAAATTAAATAAATGTAAAAGTCCACCCATATCATTGTCATGTTATGAAAACTGTAGTTCGAATCGAGTCCGCGCCCACATTTAACTAGCATCCGATAGTAGCGATAAGTTGCAATAAATCCACAAACCAAACACAGAATTGTGTAGCAGCGCTAATATTAAAACTGAAACATTAAACAGTTGCCGCGTGTTGTACCCTACATTGAAGCAGCATCAACATCCGGGAGTTATTCTGACTCGCAAACATCCGTAACAAACTCGCCAATTGAGCTGGTCTCGTCGGCGCCCCGAGCGAGTCACGTTTTGCAGATGTATCGACGTGAACGAGGCGCGCGAAACGTAGCGTCGGCCTGGAAGAAGGTCGAAGGTAGGTTGTAATTTTTATTTCTGCTATTTTACGTTGGCCTGCAATTTTTGAGAGATTTTTAAAATCAAAAATACACAGGAAGACAAAATTTAAAAGCTTTAAAAATGCTTTACATTTTCTTTTAAACCTTAATTTTCTACTTGGGTTATATCGCGATGTGATCTTAATAGTGGTCATGCAGAGAATGAACGGAAAAGAGCCTGATCCTCTAACTTAACCTACCTAACTAAACTGATCAGATGGAGATATAATAGTTAGACCAGAGACCGTGTGTTCTAAGTGTTAGTATTTGCCTACATTTCGACACTGTTTTCGCTATTTTTTTAAACGACACTTCCGATTTAAACGGCTTATCTGATCGATAGGATGTTTACCACAATATAGATTATTTTCCATCCAGTTTCTGCATGGCTATCATCTGATCATACCCGAAGTAATATTTAGAGGAAAAGAGCAAGGTATTAATCAACTCGGACCTTTCAAAATATAGTGTTTTAAAGCGTTCCTCTTATTCTGTTCCCCAGTTCTTTACGTCTTTTTAATATATCTATTAAAATGAGCAAACGGACAAATAATACTCAAATGAAAGCCATACGTTCAATATAACTTCAATTCGCGTACGCAGGATTAGTAAAATTTTTTGAAAATCTTTTAACGTAGAACAACGTATAGCAAAGACAGTTTACCGTTAAGATATTTTCACCCACACTTTCCACGGCTTAAAAATAAGAGTAGATTTGAAACAAGTTTGTTCTCCGTTTTGTATGTGCGAATGGTATTCGGTATTTGTTACTACACGGTCCAAGAAAAAATCTAAAAATAAGCACCCTAGTACGGTCGCGTCGCGCGCTAGAACATGTAATTGCTGCGCGTCCTCATCGTTAAGCCAAGGTCACTCGGCCGGGCACATTCTCTTTCTACTTTCAAGTCGGTTGCAAGACCGAGTTATCATATACGAATTACTCTACGTATTTTTTTCCCATACATGCGTGACTTGTATACTAAAACTATATATATCAACGACTACTACACTATATTTTCCTATAACATCGACTTGAAAAACAGTTCTATTAGAGTTGAATCTTACATATTGCGCTACTATTAACAGGACAGAAATATCGGAAAATATGTGATACGTTCTAAAAATAGAGCAAACACTATTATAAAGCTAAGAGGAAGTCGTTCAAGCGAAACGGCACGGGGCGACGCATCCTCGGTCCGGGCACTCACCAGCTAATTGACGTCCGTCCTCCGACGTCTGGGCGGAGGAATGTCGCCGCTTTGCGGTCGGTATTTTAATACACACAATTATGAAAATGCTCACTTTTAAAATGTCATTACGCTTCGGCGAAACGTCTACGTCGCGACGTGAGGGCATCTTTAACGGGCCCTATGGAGAATTAACGGACGATTAATCGGTGAGGTTGAAACGCATATCGGCTCGACAGTAAAAAGCGAGGTCTCTCGTGTTCGACTTTGTTGCCGACGAGTCGTACAAGAAAGTCGTCAGCATTCTTCGTACTCTGTGACTGAGCGTACCTATCTAGGACATCGTGGAATGCGGGTTAGGTCTTAAGGTTTGTTTCTCCAGTTGAAACTCTATACAGCCTCCGTGCTCGAGCGGGCTAGGCGCTGCCGTTCGCCCGACGAGCCACCACAATGATATAAATAAACACGGGCAGTGGTGCGCTCCGGCGCAATGAAGCCATTGCATCGCAGCGTGCCGCGGACGCTTTGCGCTGAATACTCGCTGCGCCCCACTGCTGCCGACTGGACAACAGTCACTGGACGGACACTATTTTCTTTTGATTTATATTTATCTATTCTCTTTTTGTAAAAAATTCTCCACATAAAATTAGCACACAATTGAATTTGTCGCTTTTTGGTGTTTCTATATAATTACATTACTTCGCCCAAATTATAAATACAATGGAATCAGGTATGATAAGAAATGTATCGACTTCAATGGAATAAATCAAATTCCTTAAGGAGTACACGAGCAAAGATCAACACCGTATTCGACAAAAGAAAAATATGAAGGAGGCAACGCAACAAACACCATTTTTCATTAACAAGCTAAGGCATAAGAGGAAATTAAAATTAATGGTCATTTTATGCAATTCACATTCGAAATTATATTATCTTATCACAGAAGATATGGACCAACAGCGAGAGAGATATGAGGCTTAGCCATAGAATTCAACCGATTAGAATTATAGTGTGCTCACGTCCTGTATGGATCTAGATGAACAAGATCAAGATGATCTTGACCATAATTTATTACAGATGGCCATTAAAGCTTTTGTTTACCTTAACTATTATGTATAATTTTTGTTAGCTTTTTTTTACTTAATAGTGGAATATAAAAAAAAGAAAAAAAGGGTATGAAAATGGACCAAGAACGAGCGAATTTCTTGTTAAATGTTTTCTGTACATTGATGAACAAGTAATTCTTGTGATGTCGATGTGTGAGTTGCAGAAGTTCTGTAAAATAAACAATTTATCAAGAAAATAGATATCAAAATGAGTGATAACTTAGGGCAGTGTTATATATAAGAGGGGGAGGGGGGTTGCGGGGGCGGTCCGCACCGGGTGTCACTCATTTAGGGGTGATACGCGAGTTCATCCGACCGCAAATTTTGATTCACAAAAAATGCACAACGCAATATAAAACATTGTATATCATTATTCTTCAACTTAACGGTTTTGTTTTTTAGGGTGACACTTCAAATCCGCCCCTGATGACATCCAGGCTAGCTATGTCACTGCCTCAGGACCACCATATTTTAAATAACTAAGTGTGAGTGAATATAAAATGTCTTCATATGTTTGAAATTAGTTGTATATCCGGGTTATTGGTTTAAATACAAAATTAATCACCAATATATTTAAAAGAGAATAAATGCAGAAAAAAAAACGAGTATTCTCGCACGTTGTTAAAAACATGACATACGTATCGGGGCAATTGCGTTTAACTGTTCATAATGAAAAGCTGGATCGAAACTTATGAGTGATGTTGAAAGTTAGATATGACAGAAAGAGGAAACTTGAAATCGATAGAGAGCATGTGTAATAGAAGGATCAGTAGAGAGTACCTTAGAAGAACTTATGTAGACTGAGCTGCTCGAAACCGACGAGCTTGTAAGGAACTACTGATGAATGGCGATGAAGCGAAAGAGTCATGCGCTTTGTGCTATAACTTTCATACAATTTTTGGACTAATCAGACCGATCGAATATTTTCAAGAACTGATTTATCAAACACCCGACGCTTTTTTCATAATAGTACTAATATTTTTTGTTCATTATTTTATTTCTATATTAAAAAATATTTTTCAGTTTTTAGTTCAATTTGCCCTTAAAGCGAGTTTTTTAGTTTTTTAAACCATATTTTTTTTCTAAATTTTTAGTATCAAAACGATATTAATAGTAAGAGCCTTGACTTTAAAATATCTTACGTTTGGCAATGAATTTAAGTTTATATCATTCATGTCTAAGTAACTTTTTCATTTGATCTAACGCATGACTATGGATTATATTATATTGGATTGGGTGAATTCAAACCCGAGTGAAGCACTCGACATAAGTTGATGTTGCGCTGTACAACTTATAATTGTGACGCACAAGTTTATTGAAATTTTATACTTTCAAGTATTATAAAATTCCAGAAATTCAAAATTTCTTTTAAAATTTTCAATTTTAATCATTTTTAAGTAAGTCCAAAATGTAGAAATTTTTTTCTAGATTATCAAAAACAAATACAAAATTGTTAATTTTTTTAATGTTTTAAGTAACTATTTACATTTTAAATTTACAATTTCAAATTTTACAAAAAATCAGAAATTTCAAAATTTTATTTTACAAAATATGAAATTATTATATTGTCATTGGTCTTTGATAAACCTATAAAGTTTGAATTAAATCTGACCGTTTAAAGTGGGTCAAAAATCGAGTCTAAAGGAGTCGGTTACAAATAAACCCACATACGTGCAGGTGAGGTTAAAAGCGTGTTAATATAACTACTGTGACGGCGAGGCTTCCTCTACATTATAGTTCCATAAAGATTATAGTCATTTTAGCTTCTACATACCTACTAAAAATAAGGAATAAGAAGAAGCAGTATATCTAAACAATAATGGCTGGACATAAAAGGACTATCTAATAAATAAGAAATTATCAACTTTCCAATAAAGACAGCATTCAGTTACAACAATTTAGGAAAATGAATGCGTCAATACCGTAAAAAATAAAAAACCAATACATACATTGATGGTATAAAATTATTCTTCTCCACTAATAATTTATTTAATTTGAATGGGAACTTAGAAGCGCGGTAGTGACATTTCTGTGGCATAGAACGGTGGCAGGTATAACATCAGACAAGGTCTGAATAGAACTGTGTTAACTCCGTTGCTAGGTTGTAAAACTAGACCAGAAATTCAACGAGCAATAAAACGTGGAAGTGACTCGTTAAAACGAGTGCACTGCCGACGGCGCCGTTTCAAAGCTTAATCGCCGGTGTTGTCAGCTTACGAGCGCACTGGACCCTCGGACGGGTTTGCATACAAACAGCATGCTTTACTTGAACAACATCGATTTCAAATTTATCATCTCGCGTCGGGCGTAGAGAAGCGGTCGTATTAGGATTATCGAGTAGACGTGCTCCTTTCGACCGCGTCGCCGCACCGCCGCCGGCGAACGCTCAAGGATATATATTATCTACATGGGAGCGTTTCGTGGTGAACGTATGTCGTGACTCCGAAATGACAGGGCCGTGGCATTCTCAGCTTATTTTTCACCTTTGCGAAAGGAGTCGTGATCGGTAACAATTGTCGTTTCCGACTCGGCGATCTAATCGAAAGGGGTCGGCCACACGTCGAGGCCTATGTCGGCAATAGGCGGCGCGAGGGTTGCACACAACGAACCTTAAGCAATAGGCGCCGCAAAAGGGTTATTCGGTTTATAAAGATAACTTGATCGGTTCATGGATCCATTCTCGTTTATAATAATATAAATAATATTTTATACAATCGATACATAAAAGCAATAAATAAAATGTATATATAATAGATATAATAAAAACAGTTTAACTAACAATTCTCAAGTCATACAAATACCTACTATTCTTCATCAGAACTCGACAAACTATAATAATAATCCATAAAGAACAGTGCACGTCCGCTGCCGTCGGCCGCTCTGAACTTCGCCTTCGTTAACGTGGTGCTTTGCGATGTCGTGAGTCGTTTTACATTCTAAAATCAGTCCGCAAAGTTTTTCTTCAGCGGAACCTAGTAATAGATTCCAGGGCGTAATTTCGTAATAACCAGAATGCTAACAAAGCAGTTTAAGTATTATTAACGAGAAAATGAATTAAATTTTCATAAACAGTTCAAGTTTTTGATATACACTAAGTTGTCAATCCCACCAATGATTTGGTGTATTATATCGCCTTATGAAACACACAGGCGTTCAGCCCTCGGCACTTCGTTGCACAACGACATGGCCGTCAGAGCATTGTGTTTGCGCGATCGGATTTATTGCGCACTACATGAAATTACTAGAACGAAACTCCACGACGAGCAGGCGGGGCCTACGGAACGCTATAAAACAGAAAATATGAATGAATTGCAGCAGATTTAAATTTTATCAGTGATAGGTACTAATTGCGACTAAGTATGCTATCGACAAATCGCTATCGCCAGTGCTAAGCACTCGTGGGTATATCTTGAGTGCTAGTTTAGAATTATTTCTTTAATAGTAATTTCTATACGGTTACAATGTAAAGGAATAAAAATTACATGAAGCCAATAGTTACTTCAATTTATTCAATTAGACTCTTAAATAAATTAATTGCGCGTGATTGAAAATTCAAAAGGGATTAACTATTATAAAAACAGCAATAAGCGATTATGATTAAAATTAGTTCATAAGACGAAGTTGCATGTTAATAATATAAAAACCGTTATTAACTTTATTACCTTTAACAATATCCTCATATACATTTCGTTTGTACTGTGTCAAGAAAATTTCCAGCATAAAAAAGCAGTAACTTTCTTACAAAAACATGTAAGACCGTTAATTTGATCTCACGCTATCCGGTATGCATTTTGGTACGTATATGCAGTAGTGTCTACATCAGTCGTATAATCACTGTATTTACAAAATCTGACATTAGGAACAACAAGGATTGCATTAATGTGAACATTATGGGTGGAACGAGTGGTAACACCACTCACTATCAGTGGTCATTCATATATTAACAAGTTTTAAATATTTTAAGATGTAATAATCAATATTTTTTGGCGAATTTGACATTTTTTTTTTTTGAGGCCAGTTTACGAAAACTACCTGGGCACCCTAATGCTATGGAAATAAAGTAAGAGGACTAAGTAATTATGTATGGCAATTTATCTTTCCTATCTACTATTTACCGAAGCCATTAGACCTCCCTCATACAGGTAGGTGTCAGTAAACACAATTGTGCTGCTGTATCTTAGAAAGATGATAGACGTCGTCGATCGTAAAAAAAAACAAATACCGTCAACTAGAAACAAAAGAACAATTCCGCAGTATTTTCTTGTTTATTTCAGTTTGAGATTGAAACAATACAAAAATAAAACATTAAAAAATAAAAAGTTATTGAATTACAAAAAAATAAAACATGAAATAAAATTGCTCTTCAGCCCGGTCTCCACCGCTTTGCACAGCGATCACATCTTTTAAGCTATTATACCGCGTTAACAAACGAGACCACTTACTTTGCTCATTTTTCCAATCTGTTAATTACAGCGACTTTTCGTCCGAAAAAATCCTTGTAAGAATCGAAATCATTGGAGCCGTTATCGAGCACACGATTACAAATAAAATACATAATACAATTGTATTACTTACGTATTACATAACTAAAAGTGTACGATATTAATCTTTTTAAAATGAAAAAAATAATAAAAAATAAAGGTTATGCAAAATCAGATTAAAACACATATAGGTTCTATTTAAAACGAGAACTTGTTCTAACCGGATAATTTGCCGTGTCGTACAATCGGCGCGGCACGTGAGTCCGCAGTACGGCCGATAAGTCTGTGGAAATCGACCGGGCCACTGACAAAAAATATATGCTGATGAACCGCTAATTAGCGATTACGGGCCAAACGACCCATTGTAACATTCCCACGGAAGGCGAAAAAAGATATCGTTACGGGCGTCGGCGGCGGCCGCGAGCGCCGCGCGCCGGCAGCGTGTTACACCGATCGCGAAACGTGCTATTTTGCAAGAGACGAACGACTGCGTTTGCCGTCGCGGGACTCGCGCTGCGCGGACAATTGTTTCTCGTTCCTTTGCAGTCGGGACTTGGACCCCCGTGAAGAGATTGAAATATACGAATGTACTCGATGAACGGCATACGTTTTTCTTTCTGGTTTTCATATTTAATTTTTGGAATGTATTAAATGTTCATGAACTTTTTATTTTCAAAATACAATGTTTTTCATGCGAGATTATGCGTAATGTCTTACTAAATTTGTAATGGATATGTTACATTTGTGGGTAGGTAGAATAGACACCGTGTAACGGTTAAAAACGTTATCCGTTTTTGAAGAAAATTTGACAATAATTTGTAATGAAATTGAAAATAAATATGTATATTAACCCCCTATCCAAAAGTTAAAATAAAAAAAATACATTTCTAAGCAAATTTAGAACTGAATAACGCAAAGTAATTATACATTTTTATCACATAAATAAAACGATTTCATTTTACTACGATATTACTGTTTTAAATAATTTATAATTCAGTTTATTTTAGTCAAATCGACTTTCCTATTAAAGGCAAAATTTATAGCTGATTTATAGTTCTAAATTCTCATTTGCAGTTTTTTAGCATTTTGGGATTTTTTTTCTTATTTTTTCTCTTATTGTTCATTTCTATAGCTATATAAGAATTACCCTAAATTTTATTAAACTTCATTAAAGACATCCGCTGGGTATTTCTATTTTTTATTAATCCATACAATTAATAAGGTAGCAATCTAGATTATACACAGTAGTGATAGTTTAGTGCACAACCTTCATAAAATAAAAGACCTCCATCTTCCTCCATTTTTGTCTGTCTTGAGCGATTCTCATCCAGTTTTTCCCAGCTGCTTTTATAATATCGTCGACCTATCTTTTCCTTTTTCGTTCCATTTTTACTTTTTGCAGCGGAACTAAGCCACTTAGTTGTTTGCAATGTCGATTTTTAGGGTTTCGAGCCAAATTAGCAAAAACGGAACCCTTATAGCTTCGTAATGTCATTCTGTCTGTCCGTCCGTATGTCACAGGCATTTTATTCAAATATTACAAGACGCACATTGATGAAATTTATAATGTAGATGTCTTGTATAAGCTGCTTCTGAATTTGGTAGTTAAATAACAATAACAAACAACTCTAGAGGTGCGCTCCATACATGTAAACAGAAGCCGAAAAATTTTTTTTCTACACGAGTGCCTCCCCCCGGTCGAAATAATTATTTTTGTTAATTAATTACTAAACAAGTAGCGGCTTATACAAGACACCTATCCTAAAAATTTTATCAATATACATCTTATAGTTTTAGAGTAAAATGCTTGTGAGTTATAAACGGACGGACATGACTAAATTATACGGATTTCGTTTTTGTCTTTTTAGATACGGAACCCTAAAAAAGCGATACATCTGTGCCAACGTAGAGCAAGGAGCTCCTATCGAGTGGGCGTTATTTTTATCGCGCGCCCGGCGTTCGCACGGTCGCGCGTATTGTTTGTCGTGCACCGTCTTTGGTTTCTCGAATTATGTAACAAGGACGGCCGGTTACTGAAATTAATATTACGTGCCAAACCGACATCGGTTTACGAAATCTGTGCCGATGTAACAATCGTTACCGAGCCTCGACGAAGGGTAATATAGTCGACGACGAAGAACCGATGACGATATTGACTTTGCCAGTTTTCAGTTAAAAATCCGTGAGACGTCGAAATGGGGGCCGGAGAGCTAGTTTACAGATACGCCCATTACCCGACTGTGATCTCAGAACATGGTAATATTTGGCCGTTTGTGAGTATATCCTTTTCTGCGTACCTCCCTTATCTCTCAAAGCAGACGTCAGATTTTTATTTCGATTTTGTCTTAAACGCACGAGTAATATGACTGGCATATAAATAATATGAGGGATACAAACTGTTAAACATAAAATAAAAATAAATAAACAGAAGAAACATATAAAGAAACAAATTAGAAAATAAAAAGTTCGGTTTCATACAAAGTTAATAAATGAATTATACGAAATAGAAACAAAATGAAACGTGAAATTTTTAAGTTTTTGCAATTTTGCAATATTCATGTCCTTAAACGATAAACTCATATTCGAAATCAATATTATAACTTTCAATTCCATTTTCTTTTCTTTTTCAGTTCATTTTAAATTTTGATTAAAAGCTTGATAATAAATTCTAGACTTAATTATAATGAATATAATGCAAAATTATATTCTAATATTTGTATTTGTATTTTGAATTTATTTACAGACTGTAGGGATTTTCTTGGAAGGACATTGAGAAAAGTTAACGAAAATGTAATCAATACCAAAGTTCAGAAAAGTATAAAAATCTAAGATTCAATAAGGTAGTCAATAAAATTAGAAAGCTGGCTTTGTCCAATTAATACGAATTACAAGGACTTCAACGAAAAAAACCGCGAGGTGAACTGGTACCATATTTTACTTTACAACTTCTAATTTTAGAACAGATAATTTTTGACCAACGTTTTCATTCTTCTTTGTTTTATTTATTTATTTACCAGAAAATACATAGTATCCTACAGAGGTGATATAATCACCTGTACACAGGGTTCGGTCACGTCAAAATAATGAGTATACATTAAAATCAAAATTCACTCGAGGCGCAAATATTATTTTTGTAAATAAATATACTGACAGTGGAAATCGGACGACGCCGAGCGCTGTAAAATAAAATCCCAACATTCTGGTCAGTTCAGCGAGCCGGGCGTTGAGTCAGCGCGGCTTGTCCGCGGTCGCGGTGCCGATGCACCGGTGGAATGCGCTAACGGCGCCCATGCGCATATTTTGATTATGAATTGTTTGCAGAGGTGATTTCTTTTCAATTAACGCTATTTCGCCTGATACGACTCATGATGATTCATTATAAATACATAAGAAAGGATGCTAAATTTTTTATTAAAATTAATTTAAGATCAAATTTTAATAAAAACTTCATCGATCAATTACATATTAAAAGATGTAAAAACTAAAAAAAAAAACATTTTTACGGAAAAATTGTCAAGAAAACCTAGCATCCCATCGCGTCGTCGTCGTCACACGGGCGGTACGCCGACTACGGAAAGCCGTGTAACGCAGTCTAAAGCGTTAGTAACGCCGAGGTCGGTACGAAAGAAGAAATGTAAGCACACACGGGTACGGCCGCAGTGCGCGGGGCGAGCCGTAACGGGCCGCTTTCACGGGCCGCGACTAGGGTTGCCAGGTCGCCAAATCTAATAGCCGGACAGGCCAGCCAGTTTGGCCGAACATTTGGGCAAAAAAGCCGGACACCCTACATTATTGAGGATCTTGTGTCTCAGTATTATTGTCCGGCTTTTACATTTCGTTCATTTGCGAAATGTGAAAAACCGGACAAGCCAGCCACCGCTTATTTTGGCCGGACGCGCAATTAAAAAGCCTAACTATGTCCCGCTTTATCCGGACGCCTGGCAACCCTAGCCGCAGCACTGCTTACGGGCACATAGGGCCAACGCCGTGATGCAACTCCGCAGACGCGGAGGGCTACGGGGCGGGAGCGCTCGCGTTTATTATGATCTCTCGCTTTTCTCTTTTAGAAGCGCCCGCCGTCTAGACGACACAGCGCGTGTGTCGTGCGGCGAAATAGCAAATGGAAGTCGGTGTAGGTATTCTTTTCATGATTACTTATTCGTCGTATTGATATTAAAAAAAATAATTATGTATAGCATTTCCATTCATGCATTTTTTAACAATTAAAACACTTATTTCTCTATTCTACATCAGATATTCCAAGGGATTATGAATATGCAACGTAGATATTATCTGTGTAACAAAGTACAACATCTATACTATTTCAAAATAATATTCACTATTTGTAGTTTTATTATTTTTCAAAATCCACATTCAAGGGTAACTATACTAGTGTCAATCTATTCAATTCAAATAATGATTTTGATAAAATACAACGATAGATATATCAATTTTTTTTTTATGATAAACTCGGACGTGACAGCAAATGAATGAATTGAGACGGAACGATAAATTTAATTAATATATTTTTTTACATATTTTGTTGTACATTTACAATCCACGTAACAGGTAATATTCAATCCGAAATCATCAGCTGTAAATTATTGGCGATGGCGTGTTTACGACGCGTAACACGTAACAATCGCCGACAGTACAATACAATGAAACTAACAGAACAAAATGGCGTAGTTTATCTGTTTAATTAATGCAATAAATCAAGAGATAAAAAAGGTTCGCAGGAGACACGCCTATTAACACTGGAGATCCTTCGCTTCCTGGAGTCGAGATGGTTTATCCGTCGCCGGTGGGCGGCTACTGGCGGTCTATTACGTTAGAATACATAAACATACTAATTGTTTTAATGTTCAGTAAGATTAAACAATTTTATTCTGATCATAATCAGGTATCGGCATGATCACGTGCAACCTCAGCCGATATCTAGATAGTATGCATAATGACGACGGCCAATGGCGTATCGGTAAGATCATTACGAGAATTAATAATGTTTACATTAGTGCGTTGCATCTTTTAAACGTCAATCAGCGTCGGCGCATCGGTCGTATATATGTAAATGTTAATTTATACGCAGGCCCGCTGAATTAATTCTAAGAGCGGCGCCGCGCCGGGCGTCGCCGCCGTCGGTTTTACGCAACACCGCATTATCATAACGCAGAGATACTTTTGGGTTTCGTGTGTGGCGTATTCCGGCGGTGTCGTCGTCGGAACAGTTAGGAATTCGTTCTCGCGTCGCGCCCGGCATCTCGTCGCCGGTTGGCGGTGGACCTACGCGTACTGTACACGCGCCGCGCGGTCAAGTTTACTAGACGATTTGTACTATAAGAAAAAGAAGAGCTCGTTCACGACCACCTCTTAGCTTTTTAGGTTTCCAGGCAGTAATGTTGCCAACGGCAGCCTTTTACTAAAATCCGACACCGCCTGTTCATCTGTCCGTTCGTACGTCCGCCTGACCTACCTTTAAAGGACTGCGTCTCTTGAATCACAATAGGTAGACGGTTAAAATGTTTCTTACCATCGGGGATAGATAAAATAATTGACTAAGCGTCAATCGAGCTTGTGCTAAGGATCTCGAACTAAATGAAATAAATCATTTTTATTTAGTAAGCACATAAAGACATATTATATGGTGTTACGGAACCCTCAGTGGGCGCGTGCGACTCCCATTTGGCTAGTTTGGCAGATTTATGCTATATATGATAACGCTCATCTCTACAGACTGATTCCGATCATGTGTCTTGGACATTATGTATTTAACCACAATATCGAGTAACGACTATCAACTTCAATGTGATCAGAACAAGTTGCAGTTTCATTGCAACAATGAAACAGAATTAAAATAGTATCGCGTCGGATGCAGGCAGTCTTATATGAAATGTATATGCACGATGCAACTGAGAAAATGATAAATTGAAGAATAATGCGCGACGCTATCCCGTCAGCGACGGCGGTCGTCGTGTATAGATAGATAATGGTATAATTGCGCCACATGATTTATTTCCTTCGACCACGTCGGCGCCCGCACGTGGACGCACCGCGCCACCCGAGACTCAGGGATTGATAGCGCGAAGAATGTCGCGTGGGAGCCGGCGCATACGGCGGTTGGCGCCGCACCGCGCATCTCGTACTTCATTAGTGGACCACGACAAAGACCGTTACGCATAATCTGTCAATTTATAGATCGTACAACTATGAATAAATGCATATAAAAAGATTTCTCAATCGACTATTGACACACGGACACAAATGTATGCAGACTCTGAATAATTTTACTGGCTATAATTAATAATGCGTTTTTACAATATTTGCTATACATATGATTTCAAAAATACTGATCAATCATTAACAAATCTCCTAGTTTCTTCAGGCGGTATTATTTACAATAGATAGGGTACATATAGGATTGGGGAAAACGTTTTTTTCATATTATCATATCAAGATGTTTTATTTTGTAGGTAGTAACATAATCTCATTGCTGCAGTAATTTTAGGGTTTCTGATCAAAAAAATACAGGTAGTTTTGACAGTCCCTTAATGTTAATCTAACACTACCTAAAGAATTTTGAAGAAACCAAAACAGGTGAAAATCTAAGGGTGCAAGGTTAGGGCTATATGATGGATGCATTAACACTTCCCGACCAAATTGCCTCAATATTTGCTGAGAGGTCAAAAATGTGTGTGGTCTAGCGTTATCAAGGTGAAAAATCACACCATTTCTATTGATCGATTCCGGCCGCTTTTTCTCTACTTCTTGTTTGATTTTCTCATCTGTTGGTAGTAAAGATCCAAGTTAATGGTTTTGTCCGGCGATAAAAGCTCAGGCGATAAAGCATGTTAAATAAATGCTCTTCCAATCCCACCATACACATAGCATCAACTTATTGCAAGTTAATCCGGGTTTCGCTATAGTCTGTGGAGCTTACTTGCCTTTTGAGTATGATCTTTTTTGCATATTATTCTCGTAGGTAACCTATTTTTCATCACCAGTAATCAATCTTTTAAAAAACGGTTCGGTTTCATTACGTTTCTATGGAAAATCGTAAATGAATACATGACTCATTATATTCCTTTTGGTAAGCTCGAATATAGAGTTTTTTGATATATCCAGCTTTTTCAAATGGGTCAAAACTGTTTTGTGGTCTATCTCCAGCTCTTCATCTACGTTATTGGCTACATCTAGCCTTTAGCTTCAATTACGCTTCAAATAATATGCTAATTTTGCCAGTTTTGTGCTACTCTTACCGACACTGAATTAGGTTCATAAACGTTACAAATTATTTTCGCAGCTTCTGTCGCATTTTTCCCTTTATTGTAATAAAACTGCAAAATATATCGAATTTCTAGGTTAGATGCACTCATTTTGGTGGATAGAAAAACAATAGAAAAAATGCGTGACACCCTTTTTGATTTTCTTTTTTTAAAATATCATTTATTTAATGGTTTTAAAACTAGTCAGATACAAATAGCACAACCAAAGAGATTTAACTGCAACTTTTTACTTATAAAATACAAAAACCTTTTTTCCAACCTAATACATTCATTTGTTCTCGATAAGTATAGAGGCATGAACTTTAAAATCAGGAAAAGCTGGCTAATTTTAATACAAAGACATCTTGAGGTTCCTCTGTACATATTGCATCGGAAGAGCGTTTGAAAAACAAATTTAAATCACTAATAACAAATGTCTCAGACTTATCCCATGTCAATGTACAAGGCTCAACGACGCGAAAACCCGGCGGCGTCCCCAAAGACCCGTCTGTACGCCGAAAGATTATAACTTTATAGGATTACACTCGATGCACGTGTGCGCCGCGACGCCACAGCGGACGAGCACGCGGGCGACACGCGGCACGTGCGCCCGCGACAAGCGCACATTTTTAAATAACCTAGCCGCGGTGAACACTGATTGCAATCGATACCGATCTGTGTGAGTTCAACAAAGCCATTGTTCGAAAATGAATCATCCTTCAGTTTGCGGAGATATTCGATACAATGTAGATCACTTCCGCCAATTTCAATATCTCACGATAACAGGACTGCGACACTAGGCGGTGAGATACGAAAAGTTGTGCGTATAACGCGGTAGTTATTGTGTAGATGTCAAATTTGTATAGCAAAACGAGTACCAAAGCGTTACGAAAATTGGACTAACAAGTCTCTGTCACTGAAACTATATGGACGGACAGATGAACACGGTACCTACTCAGTACAAAGGCTAGAAACGAGAAACGTCGCCGTGGAGCGATTCTCTCATTGAATTCGGGCACACGCATTGTGCGCGGTGGCGACTAACAAAGGCAATTGGAAAGTGCAGCCGAGGTGCGAACCCGAGAAGTGGGCCGACCGCCAATTGACACTCGGTTGCAGCGCCGCCGCGCCGGCGGAATCGGCGGACAAAACCGGGTCAAGAGTCATGCGCGAGACGAAACATGTAAACATCCCACACCCATACCGCAGTTGGTTTACACCCGTCTCCGCTCCCAAACTCTCGATGAGAATGTCTATAGTGAATTTTGTTTATGTAAACTTAAGAAATAAAGGTTAGTCGAACGTGCGAACATGATCCGTGTCGTAAATCATTGATTCTGTTAAAATAAAATTTGATAACGAAAACGATAATGTAACAAGGAATTCCACATATATAAAATAAATTATTGATCCTCTTTTATATGTAAAATTGTGTAAATTTACATAAATAACATAAAATATGTATAAAATTAATTTTCCGATTTTATATCGCTGACGAGATTCCCAAGTTATTCCAAAATATGTATACTTCACTCTATCGAAAAAGCTATACACAGCATTAGCGGGCTGAATATTATTTGAGTTGTGTGTTTGTGAATTCACACTTTTAATGCTTATTTCCGTATTGGGCAAATGGTTTTGAAATTCCATACACCTTTCATATTTATTTTTCATTTACTTTATTAAACCATAACGCCCATCAAAGTAGGCGGGTAAAGACTAGTTTATTATAAATTTGAATATTTATCCGATAATAATGCTCGAGCCGCTAAACGGTTTGTAATCGAATTTACATAGAAGTAGATTATGTTCTGGAATAGGACATAAAATGCTTTTTATGCAAAAAGAAGGACAATACATTTTGGTGTATTAAAGATTTGCCCTCGGCTTCCTGCAAATCCAAACCGTGGCAGATAACGGAATCTGAACGGGAAGTATAATTAAGAACTTGACTAGAATAAAGAACGAGAAACGGGGCCGGAACCGAACTAGAAAGGAATGGACGTCGAAATTGAATGTGAATGAAAATAAAGAGCGTGACCAGGATTGGACGCAGAATCCAGAACCGGACTATGATTAAACTCGAGACTGAGACCGGAATTGAAATTGAGATTAGGAACGGAAGCGAAATCGAGTGTATGCCTCGGAATTAGAACCAAGAGCGTAACTGGAAGTGAAATTGGGATTAATTGGATGATCGATCAAACTAAAAGATGAAGGAATTCATTTTACATGCACACGGGTGATGCCGTGGACGAAAACTAGAAAACAATTAAAAATAGAAAGGACTGCTATTAGATGTTGACAATTTTAAGCGTAAAGAATGCTGCCGAAAATAGTATGGAGTTTATGCGCTTATACAGTGGCCCCGTGAAGAAAAACCAGTTTACTACCAAAACTATGTTTGAGTAAGATTTCGACAGTAAGGTTACCCTACTGATACTAGTGTCAGCCCCAGTAGGAAACATTTCTAGTCTACATAACAAATGGAAAGGTATTGAAAAATAAAGATACTGGTCCTAAAAATATGTACGATAACTCATCGTAAATAGTTTCGGAATAGTTTCGAAAATAATCGCTCTGAAATTCGCAGAAATTGTGCCCCCCCCCCTTTTATTTTCTAAACCGTATATTCATATATGTTCCAAAATATATGAAAAAAATAACGAAGATTACGCTTCATAAGTACTTTCAAGCAAAATTACTTTGAACATGCCTGGATACACTATTTTCGAGTTATTACCGAAAAACTGCGCTTCTCAATAAAAGTACGTAAGTGCCATGAAGATACGCTCTTTTGCTGATGCACTTTAGTTTACACTAGTCTAATAGTAATAGTCGACATACATACTTGTTTCTTTAAGTTATAGACGACTTAAGCGCTTATAACTATTCTATGCGGAAAACATGGAAAAAGCATAACAACGTCCTTTTTTCATCTATAGTGCATTTCTTTGTAATACCATTATTACATTAATACCATTATTACGGAACACTACAATGAGCAAGGCCCGACATGCTCTGGGCCAGTTTTTTTTTATCGAATGGAATTTTTATTAAACACCGTTGTGATTTGAAATTCTATAAAACGAAATAGCATCACTAAAAAGAGGCAAGTTATACATCCATAGATTTTATCCTACGAGAGAATGAGGAAATGAGATAGAATATGAGATGTGATAAAATACCTGCAAAAGAATGAGAGAGAGAAATATAAGTGTTTATCGCACACAAGTATTATCGTTTGTTGAAATTGAAAACAATAATAACTTAGTACCAATATTATAATAAATAAACACTATAATTATCCCACTTCTTATACTGCATTCGTCTCATTCCATTCTCCCACTTCCGTTGAAATGTACAAAGGGAAGAGGTGAGTCTTCTCACTTCTTCCTTTCGTACATTTCAGTGGATGAAGTGTCTGTCTGATAGTGATTTCCTCCTTGTATTGAATACAGAAACTATCTTTACCTTATCGAAAACTAGCTTTTGTTTCAATCTAAAAAGTACAAAGTGATTTGTTTGACTTGATTAATTAATTATCCGCATAACTATTGTATTAAAAGTAAAACGACTGCTTTCATTATATAATTATAGTGACAGTGATAAACTAAAATTGACGTGGAGCGTAGAGCTCCGCATCTCGCGCACATCGTGGTACTGCATACTAAAATACGCAAACATTTGCTTATTTTTAAAAGCCATATGCGACAAAACAGTTTTTGTCGTTTAAAATAAAATTAAGATTAATTTCAAAATATTCAACTGGCATTCTGTGTTTGTATAGATTAATCAGCGTATTAAATTTGGAAGATTAAGTCGGTCCTATTTGAATGTAAAATCTCTATTTTAAAATTGAAATTTTTTCTCTTTTATAAAAGTTAATGAATCGGTGACAGCAATGACAATTTAAAATCAATAAACATGGCGAATCGAGTCACTTAAGGTCACTTTCAAACGTCTTGTATTTTCTGAGAAAAATCGAGTTCCCTATCATCAAAATTTCCAATTCATCATCGTGTATATCTCAGCTTTGAAGTTTAACGATTGGTAGCATATAGAAATTGCTAAATTACAAATGAAAAATTGAAGCGGAATCATCTAGACTTTTCTCAGTGAAATGTGAGATAATCTGGCTTGAAACACGGAACGAAACGTTTTATAAAACGAACGCGTTTTGTTACGCACTAAATGACACTGCCGAGTGCAACGCTTCCGAAGGATCGCGAGACCGTTATTTGTCGTGGAAGCATTCAATTTTTTATTTTGACGTGACAACGTCTTAAATTAGGTTGCGGCTGGGAGTCACTTTGAAAAGTGTAACGCTCGGTAACGTAACGATGAGTCACCGAACGAGAGAGGCCCGCCGAATGCCTTGCGTCTCTCCCACTCAACTATGATCGGTCTGCGCGCGCAGCACTAGAAATTAGTGCATAGCTTGCAAATGTATTGCAAGTTATTGTATGTATATTTGTATATAAATACGTATGTATGTGTAAAGGTAAAAATAAAATTTTGTTAATATGAAATTCAGTGCGAGATTCTTTGTATAAATTAATGTTTTAAATATAATTCTTTGTATAAATAAATGTTTTAAATTGTTACTATTATTTCATCCTTCTTCCTACTATACGAATGAATATTCACATTAAAATGATTTTACCATTCAAAGTCGTTGTCACGTAAAACTTTCGTAGTATACCGACTTTACAGGCAACCAAATTTTCTAAAAAGACGAAATATGGAACGATGTTCTGTTTGCCTTGTGTTATAAAAGTGACACCGGTTACATTCACAAGCGATACAATGAATTCAAGGATATAAAAACTGTCTTGAAAACACAGTTTCCGATGGAGATAAACCAAAACGGAATTTAGAACAGACATGGGGAAGATTGAAACATGTCCAAAAACGTAATTTACGTACGCTTCCATGCCCGCGGAGCATTATCGTTTATGGCTAGTTTTAATGAAGTACAAGTTAATATTAGCGCGTCCATAGCAGAGGCTCGGGCGCAGCGAGCGGCCGCGTTATTGATGTCTTCACTCTTTGTACGCTAATGGGCCACGTGCAGCGATACTGTAATATATACTTTCGATCGATGTATGCCTTTCAAAATAGTTTTTAAATTACAAGCGCATAAAGTCCGTTATGGTCGTCGTACACATCTACGATAGGTAGTATTTGTCGGAATATAAAGTTTATTCTCTACAGTAAGCGATTCTGATGTGGTTTTTATGCACTTATATTTATGAAGAATCGCGTTCCGGTCACGTAGATGCACACTTTTTATAAACACTATGGTACAGTTCCGATTTCCGCTAATCACGTCATATCGTTGTAGATAACGCATCCAAGAATTCATAAGAAGCGTCGTAAGCACGGGAAATCGTGCGTCGATAAATCCCGCGGCGGCCGCGGCCCGCTATTTTTAGCCCGGCCGGACGAAGCCGCGCGCGTCCCGCCGCCGAAGGCCGCGCCGGCCGCCGCGGGTGCTCTCGTCCTGCGAATTTTAATTCCCTTCCCCGAAGTCGCCGGCGGCTAAGGGACGCCGCCGCGGACGTAAGCGCATTACGAGCGCCGCGCCGACGCTTTTTGATTCGATTCATACATATTTCAGGCGGTTCGACGCTTTCGTCCTGCAACAGATGCAATTAGATGTCAATTATTTGGAGCGACGTTCTAGCAGCATAGGGCGTGATGCCATCTGTGGAATCCTCGTATCGTTATTCCTTATGGTCTTTTATAATATTACTGCCGATTCGGAAGGCCACGCTCGGCAGACGCTAATGATCCGAAGATTCAACAAGAAGGAGCCGACGATATTACAAAATTGAAAAGGTACTCGCCTAAAAAACCACACCGCAGCAATTCACGAATGCCGTCTCGTAAATCGGAGGCCAGGTATTCGCTGCGCCGAAATAACACCGACAAAAAGCGAACGAACGAGAATCAATCGCTACGGCTTTGAGCGTCCGCGACCAGTCCGAGTTATTTATTCCAGTAAACGCGGGGCCTCAATTACGGATACGATTTCCTATTCAACGCCAGAAACCGATAGAACGAATGGTTAAACTTGGAAAAACAAGCTCGGAGGTGTTTTAAATGATTCTCTGTCCTTTCGCGGTGCTAGGGCGCTGTCTTCGGTAGTGTGCCTATGTCCACTTCATTAAATGAGACTCGTTAATTTTCACCTCAAAACTTCTAAAATGCAACATAAACGTTTCGATGAAATAATTTTATTTATGTATTCTTTTTTTATTATTTGAATTACTATTTAAAACGAATATATTAACCTGTGGAAATGTAGCTCTGCCTACCCTTATGGGAAATACGAGTGAGTTTATATATATATATATATATATATATATATATATATATATATATATATATATATATATATATAAACCGTAAAATCTCTTTTTAAAAAAAATTAAATACAAAATTTATATTACTTATACGCGTATACGAGATTGGAGTTGGCAAATAAAGTCAAATTTAACAATGAAGACAAAGAACTGATCGGAAAGGAATTGTCATTTTACTCGTTATTTATATAGACCGAGACGATCGTCGCTACTTGCAATAGCGACGACGCTAGCGCCACCTAACGGACACGAGATATCGAGACTAGTCAATTTTTGCATCATAATGAAATAACAACACATGACTATTGACTTACTTATTATTATATTTTATTACTAAATAGTTCTGTTTTTACGGTATAAAAACAAAGGAGTATCATTTTCTATTGTTTTATTCTCTTACGGGAAGTAGTGAGGTATCGTTGTTGTTCTCAATAAAGCCATGACATTATTATCATTTAATTTAGTAGAAAAAATGACCTGCCTACATCTGTGGCAGCCATTATCATTTAATCCAGATTTTACAACTAATCGAGAATTATTATTTCTTCCAATAGCGCCATCACACTCGAAATAAGTAAACATTTCTGCGATAATCCAGAGAATTATCGGTGTGAACATATTTTTGGAATGAGACTAACCAATAATGTAATGATCTCCTCTACTGTTGCTAAAAATATTATGGATTCACCATAATTAATGACAATAATTATGGAGCTATACATATAATATGCCGTCTTAAACTGAAAGGAAGAATTGCGTGAATGAATATGGCTTGCATAAAAACTTTGCTCAAAAGAATAACTTATTTGAGGCAGGCTTACAGGCTTTTTCACGATCTCCTTTTAGACGAAATTTAACAAAAGTCACTTTGAAAATAAAATTTGCGTTCCACGTTATTTTAACGGTCGAACTAAAACCCGTTAAAAGGAAGAGATGGAACGCAGATTTAAAAAGTGACTTTTTGTTCAAGATCAATCTAAAACGAGATTGATGGAGGAAGAGGCTCTAAGTTTAGAAAAATCGGATAAAAACTCATTCGAGCTGTGGTACTATGAAGACCGAAACAAGCCAATCTGCTCGATGTGCTCTAGCATTTATGTCTTTCTGATAGTTTGATCAACTTTCGTTGAGCAAAGTATTTGCTAGTTATTTTTCGGTTTACAATAATAAACATTATACCTCATTCAAAGACTGATAAATTGTTAGGATAATTTCTACCACAGCTTGCGCACTTGCGCAGAGATCGATTTCATTTCCCCCACAACTCTTCGCTCTTAGCGTTTGTTCTTATAATGAGGAATTATTTGAAAACAATAACTTCAGTATTTGTCGGTGACAGCAGACGGCACCACTGTAGATTTAGAAAACGTGACAAATAGATAAAACAATACACAGCATTACAGACAAAGAACAGTCACATACTCCAGTCTGTTTGTTCTTTACACCGATAGATGATGTTAAATTCGATTAACACGGAAAAACTGCCGCAGCGGAGTGCTTCAAACTCTCATTTGCAATAGTTAACTCTTAACCGTTAAATTTAAAACCTAAACATGTCAAAATATCGGTAATCTTATAGATATTGGTATTTGTGACATTAATTTAATGTCCCAAATGTCGATATCTTTAAGACTAACTTAGTCAATAGCTAATTGTGAAGTTAAAACAACGTATTTTGACGTATTTAGTTTTCAACTTTAACAGTAAATTATTTTAAAGGAGAGTTTGAAGCACACCGCTGTCAGAGTTTTGAATATGCAGCCAGTAATTTTGATCCTGATTCCGGTACCGTTCTGACTTTAAATATCTGATTGCATTCTCAATTCTGATTCTGAGCCCACTTGTCCATTCCGATGCCGATTTTACTCTGCTCTAGATTCCAATCCCGGTCTCATTCTCAATTCCAATCTCGATCTTAATCTGTACCGGAATCGCAGTCCCATTCTCAGATTCGTGTTGGTCTCGATTTTACTATTAATCTTTATGCCTATTCATTCCTGGTTCAGATTCCGATAGGATTTAGCCCCAATCCTGTTCACAATTTAATTTTCAACCCCAATTCCAATACCGGTCCCGATAAATAATACTTGGCCATGTTGATTAATTTAGTCGTTTCGTGTGAATGAAGAAAAAATATGCAGCATTACGATTTTATGATAAAATGTAACCTATGTTATGGCAAAATTTATGGCCACTCAGTGCACAAAATGTTTGGCTCATTAATTTTGTAGTTTTTGTGCTAATGAAAATTATACAAATAAATTGGTGTTTTTCTAATTAACGTTAAACTAGATCCATCGTGTACGCAAAATTTCAAGTCCTTTGGTGAGATAGTTAACGCGTAAAAGAAATAGCGATCAAACGGGTAACGTTACACTTATACGCATTTGTAAATAAATAATAATCTATTTCGTACAATCGGTTACGTGCCATTGCCTCGCGTTCGACATTCCGCGTTACCATTAACAACCTCGACGAGTATCTTGCCACATTACGTTACATGGCATCGCCATTACAGCACGACCGGCGTGCGCCTGCGCAGTGTGACCACGACCACTACGTAATCGGTGACGAAGGATCGAGGAGTATCGTCGTGCGATCCCACAGAGCCCGGATTGCGTTGCGTGTCTTTTGCTCTGTTGCGAACAATAGAATAAGCGTTGTGACACGGCTACGTGCGAACGCACGCGAAACGATCTGTGTACGAGTGCAATCTGTTTATTATAGAGCGATGGATTATTTAAGTAACTACTACGCGAACTTCTATTTATAGATACTTTACAGTTGAATCGATTTGCGGTACATAAATTTATTTATATTTTCCTAAGCTGTGTTTTTATAGATTTGATTAAGCGTTTACCATTTTGAATGCGTAGTTGAAATATCTATTTTTTTTATGAAATCTAAATAAACCACAAGATACATCGATGGGTAATTTATATATCGTCTGAGGTTATTTATTGCGGCGCCAGCGGCGGCGACTGGCGCGCGATGCGCGACCGGGATGAGAGACACGAGGTGTGCCGATGCACTCCCTTGTTTGCATACCAGCGTCATATCTATATCGGAGATTACAAAAAATCTAGATATAACAAAAAATTATCAAAAGCTGTCCATTACATAAAAGATCAAATAATCATAAATATATTAAGATGTAACTGTACATCATAAGATAGAAACCTCATTTTTGATCATTAGGAATATTAATCACTAAAACAAAATTTTGATAAAATATAATAAAAAACATAGTTTATAACCATAGATATCAACAAAATCTGATGATATTTAAAGAATAATATAAAAGTATGTTTTAGTACGGTTATAAGAAATGTAATATAATATTGTGACTGTTTATGGGCACAAGTAATTGAAATACTATTTTTTAAAGAAAACATCAATTATAACATTATTCAATTATGATGTACTTAATTAATACCAAATTTAGTTATTAAGTGATTGATCTTCAATGGTAATATCTGGTAGGTTATCCCGTAAAGGAAGGATGCGTTTGTGTTATTTAAGTCGATGTTGGAGGGGATTTCAAGAAAAAAAATCTTCTTTCTTTCTTTTAACTATTTGTGGTTAGCAGCAGTCATTTTTTCTTAATATTTTAGATTATATTGGAATATATATAATTTTAACTCAAACCTAAACTAATTAAAATTTTATATGTACTAAATTAATTCGGGAGTAAAGTTAATATCATTTAAATTGATACTCGGTTATGTCATCTTCAGCGTTACTTGCGGCGAGCATAGATTTTATTTTACTTCAGTGTCCGAGGTCGCCACAATAACCCATAACCGTAATCACGCACGTTTCTATAGTCTTCATGGATACTTTTAATACACTTTTTTTTAACTAACGTCATGACAATTCTTGATAATATAATAAGCATTATCGACATCTAAATCATTATTTATAATTTAACTCATTCAAATAATTTTTGCGCAACAGAATTCCAATAAACTAATCTTCCATCTCTTACGAGGCGAATTCAGTTTACAACTTAGATTTATGACCAGTACCCGGGCAATGTCATCGCACTCTAGTATCTGGCGGGGCTCGGCCCCGGGTCGGCGGCCCGGCGCGGCCTTCGCGACGAGCGCGCCCCCGCCCCGCGCAAGGACGCCCGCCCTGGACAGCGCCGGTTGCATAACCTGCGCGCATGCGATGCACACGCACCCGATACCGTTCCTTGCGTACGTATACGACACGGGATGCGATGTTGGACATCTTTAAACACTACAGGGAGATGACGCTAAAGAACGTCCGATTTGGGTTGTAATAAAATTTAAGCACAAACTTTATTCAAGTACCGTACCGGTTCTTGGACTTTTTTTTGGTATTCTTAGACATAGCCACAAAGTTCAACAGTACTTTTGTCAACGATACGAATGCTCTCGTTAAACAGGGAGGAAGATCGATAGCGTCCTGTTGTTATGGCGAAACAACTGAATTAAATGCCCCTGGATTTTTCCATGCATGTGGGTTATTCGAAGGGACCCAGTAAATATTCCGAGAGCGACTTCGAGTCGTTTACATACAACTAGATATGGACAGAGTCTAATGGCTGCGTCGATCGCGTCGACGATGCAGACCCATAATTGCAGCAGCTCTGTCGTGGAATGTTAGTAGAGATCGAAAATTACATAGACAATATCGAACCGGTTTATTTCTATCTATTTTGAATGGAAAAAAAAACTTGTGCAAAAACTAATAGCATATTTCGATTTATTACGTGCTTAGAACGATAAAGAAACAGCAACTCAATTGGTGTTCAGTAACTTTAAAGCAATTTTGCGAATGAACTCGAAACTTCGCAACAAACAGTGTTTATGTATACATATAATTCTTCTGTGCGTGTGTTAGTTACTGAACTCTTAAACGGCTCGACCGATTACGATGACATTTTTGTGTGTTTGAATATGTCTCTGAATGGATTAGATACACAACTGGACCCATTAGATAGCACTTCATTTGAGCTTTAGTGAATAATTCATAGTTATTGTGTTTGTAACAGGTGGGCGTGTACCATAGGTGACGCTGACGTCGATTTCCCAACGACTTTGTCACTTAGTATATAGTTTATTAAAAAAAAGCGTTTGCTAAATAGCAGGTAATCCAACAGTCGGGCGAGACAACGTTTGTCGGGTCCGTTAGTAATTGTAATAAGATTTGAGATATTGAGCTATCGGTTTATGTATATATTCAGATACATTGGGAATGAAGAATTTATTCAAGCGCTCTTTTACCTATAATCTATAATGTTGTGGATATTATATATATATGATGAAAATTATATTTCTTAGACGCTCAATAAATTTGAAATTACTGAAGGTATCAACATAGGATCATGACCATTCGATGCGGAATGATTTGTAGATGGTTTATGGCTATTTATTTTTGTAATTCTATAAATTTTTCCATCATTCTATGCCTAATTTACTTTTATAAACATTTTTCCCGCTAATAAAAAGAAAAGATACCCATTTTATTTTAATTCCTTTGTTGTTTTTTTTTTATTGGCATGTAATGGTAATGACAATGGAGATAAAGGTCGGAAGTTCGATAAATACCATTTCCACAAATTTAAAACGAACACAAGCCTTTGCAATGACGATCTATATATACCTTAGTTATAAAATGTTATCTATTTTAGTTTAGCTGGCGCTGCGGCCATCCGCAGTCCGTGAGGCCCCTGCGACCCTCGTCGGCGGCTTATAGGGCGAAAGGAATTCATACTAATGTGATATCCCTTTCAGTGTTCGGCATTACTAAATTACAAGTTAGATGCCGTTTAACGTCAATACAAAGAAAAATCGATGACTGTAATTATAAATACAAATGATGCACAGAAATAATACTGCATCCCCATCTTATTACAAAATTGTATGACTACATTTAATTCTGGTCAATATTATTAACGATATTTAATTACGTACAGAATCGTTAATTTAAGAAAAAAAATGCCTATACACACTTAATTAATATCTACATTAAAACACAAGACCACATATCCGCAAGCACTTTGCGTTTGCTAGCGCTTGTTTTATAAAAGTGTTTCCAAAAATGAGAAATAAATATTTCAACACTTGTGGGATCATTCAAATATTGTTATCATTTTCCAAAAAATGTAAAAACTTCTTCCCTTTTAATCACTAGAACTACAACTAAAAATTTAATAACTTAACATTCGTCACAGACATTCAAAAACTGCAAACATGAAAGGATTGATATATGAAATTTATGAAACATTTATTAGTTTATTTATTTCTATGTAATAAAGACAATATATGTGTATGTGTATATACATATATATATATATATACATATATACATACATATATACGTAAATGTTCAGTGCCAATCCATCGCTACGTATAGTTATATATATTTAACGGATTAAGAAGCTTGTTCTTCTGTCCAGCGATGAACTGTTATTTATAAATTCATAACATTCATTCTGGTAAATATGTAAATTTAAACTAAAATTGAAATACGAATAGGCCGGTTCGGTTTCGCGGCCGGCCGTGCGCCTGCGCAGTAGAAATCTGGTTACCGCAAAACGTTACGACGTCTTACCTGAAACAAAGAACGAAATCGTTAGCGAAACGCACGTAGATTATCTCAGACATAACGTTCAGTCACGAGCTCTGGGAACAAAGGAGCGGATAACATTTAATATTCTGAATATCAAGCGAGCGGAGAGAGTTTCGTAAGTTAGCGTTATTGTGTTAGCGCTCTAGCGGTCGCTTTACTCGAATCGAGCGAACACCCCATTATTTACGATTGAGCGAAATAGATACCGATACGTACTATTAACTATATTGAAAATATGGCGCCAGAATGTCCTTCGATATTCCACAGGGGTTTCAAAAACCTTTTGATTTCCGAAGAAACGAATCTATCGACGCTGCGGAGAATTGAGAAATAAATGTTTTCCTGAACGGTATCAAAACATCCGTAGAGTTCAAGGACCGTGATTGTTATTGAAGCGTCCAATTCGTATTCGTGACATTATGTCCGTACCGGTCACGTTCTGTATTACCGAAATTTGAATCGTTGCCGACGGACGGCGCGGCGCGGGCGCTGGCGGCTGTTTCTCGGAAAGCGCTTTATTGTCGGGCCGCGTCCAACTCTGCTAATCAATGCTTCACCTCGGTACTGAACTCCTAGGCCGTTAAATCGTTCATGGTTATAATAATAGAAGCTTTTTAAGAGAATCGTTTAAAAGACAAATCTCGTGGCAAACACAGCCAGGTCGATAGAATAATAGACATCGACGAACTTAATTAGTGAGCAAGCACAAACGGCTCTCTTAACATCCGCACCTGCGCAAACTTCTGCCTAAGGACGATGGAGCGATCGTCCGCGACGGTCTCTTAGCGATTGTTCGATTTTCCACGGAGTTCATAGAGTCGAGAAGGCGGCGCGCCGCGTCAGGGGGCAAGCTGCGATATTCTCGCATTAATTTCAATAAGTCGAACGATAACAGGCGCGAATAAACAAGCGAACCGACAAATACGGAGCGCGGAACGAACCGTTTCCTTATGAGGGCATTCGCCGGGATGTGGCGCGCCCCGCCCGCCCTTTCGAGATTTATTGCGAAAAGAGGCTTACGGTCGTGGCTTACTCCAGATATCGACAGTAGTAGTTCTGAACGTGAAATATTGTATTGCAGATAAAGGTGTTCGTTGAACCTATACGAATAGAGCTCCAGACAACGTCCAATTAAGAATCGATATGATATATCTCCTATCTCATAAGGAAAAGCACTTTTTAAAAAAATCCTTTTGATATAGTTTATTTATACAAATAAATAATATGACCACATACATTATTATTTGGCTTAATAAATTAAAATTTTCCGTTTGGCATCTTCTAGGCCCGTTTAGCTAACAACTTTACACATTAATGCCTAAAAGCTAAATTTGATACGTCTCTAGAATAAGATTAATAATGACTTTCCGTAAAATGCTCACAATAAGCGATGAATTTATTCAAAAAAAACTAATTTATACGGAGTTCTTTGGAGCATTAAACCTACACCTCGGTCGATCAACTTTTCATAAGATTATACTGCGTGGTTGTCGCTTATAAATACATACCTTCGAAAGGGTGGATTGAAATCCCATCCTTTTGTCGACTGGCGACTAACAAATTTAAATGAATTGACACAGCATCTAGAATTTCGCTCACAATTGCATAGACACTTCATTCTACAATGTAAAAATTAATAATTAGAAATAGTCAAGTTTCTCTCATCTCATTATATTTCAAACGAACACATCACCTTAACGCCCAACCGGCAAGACACACAAAAAATAATAACAATTCTCTCAAAGTGGGTACATTCCATTTACACGGAACAAAGACGGAATAGCAGCCCGAAATGAAACAACGTTTTCATATTTCAACGCGCGATCGCTCGTTTGCGTACGCCCATTACGAAACAGTAGCCGCGGCGGCGTCCACGGCGGCGAGTTAAACAAATGGTCTTTTTACACGTGACCACCGATATATTACACATACGCCTTTGGCCGTATTTTAGAAGCCACATCGTTACCACAGGAATTCATTATTCCGATAACTACAACACATCGTTTTGTATTGCGGAGGTTGCTATGGAAACACTAGTCGATGTACACGACAATGAATGACGAGCATTGGTGTTTTTAGCAGCAGCACATGGACGGCTAAACGTCACTCAAATAGGGTAAGCCTAGAAACAGATGTATATTATTCTTCTTTATCAAAGACTTTTTCATCCAAGAGTCACATTTTTTACGTGTATGTAATCCGTTTCCAATGCCCTATTTCGTTCATAATTCATCTTTACAAGTCATTTTTTACTGTGTCGTGAGGCTGTCCTAGGAGCGAGGTCATTTACGTGTCCCAAATCAGTCTTCCACCATTTATTTCTTTATGAGTAAAAATAATACAATCATAAGCAAAAATAGTGTAAAATTGGTTAAGAATGATAGCCGAGGTAAGAACGGATAAACCACACTATACTCAGCAGAAAGTAACCAAATATGCACACTATAAATTTATCATAAATTAGCGAACACGATGTTGTCTTTGCATTGCTGACGACGATAGTTCTTAACGCCCAAACCTTTCGATCTAAAACAAAAAGATGGCGGGAAGAGATGCCTCTGAAGTGGGGTGATGAAATTTGACACAACCACCACCTTGATCGCTCTCACGGCGCGCGGAGGCCGGCGAGCGGCGCGGTCGCGTTTTGAACGAAGGCGGAGACCTATTTATTAAAAATCCCTGCGTAATGCCAAAATTGCACATAAAAAAGGGACGCCTTTGCATCACAATTACTTTACAAAAAAAATATGTCAGAAGAAAAAAAACGAAAAAATTAATAGTTCTGTTTAACAGAATTACAAAATTATAAACATTGGAGCTGGTGTGACGCAACGAATCCTTGTGGATTCGTTCTACACCTACATTCGACCTACATAAACTAGAAAAAATTCAAGACGAATGCAGTTACTTCAAGACATTTATATACACTACGTTATCTTTGATAATACGAAAGACAATGCAAAATGTGCATTGGTGTCTTAACTTACAAGATACACAATGCGACTTAGCACATAACGACTACATAAGCATTTATATCACGAGAATTTGCATCGTTCCCAATTTTTTCTAATATCTAAGAGGTAGTTACAATGTCGAACAACCCTACAAAGTCAAATATTGATCAAAATATTTAATTATTAACAGGAAACAATAACAGCGTAATACTAATATAAACTAACTCTAATACATAACAGAAGTAACGAACCAGGTCAAGTATACCGGAAGCCGACCGGCGCACGCGCCTATTCAACGCGTGCTATCAATTGCACAATACCGATACTGTGATTATGTACATGCGTAACCATAGAATTACAATTTGCCAGTTTAAAAGGAATGGTGCTAACTGTACAACGAATTTTATACAAAATTTATGATATGTTGGTGCATCTTAAAAGTATCGTCGTATCGTTTAAAACAGCATACTCGCTTACATATAATTATGTAGCTAAATTTTAGATTTTATTCAATTTGTCAAATTCACATACTTGCTATTAAAGCGTAGGAAAGCGAATTCACGTGTACATGAATTAGATACATCGCTTTCTGTAAATAATGCAAGTAAATATTTCATTAACTTATAACTCCTTCGACAGACACATAAGTACGTTACGCGTAGGTACTCTCGAGTTCATGACTTCAATGGGAACTCGAACTGCACAGGCGCCGCACCACACTCGCCGGCGCATAGGGTTGTCACGCCGTCAAAAATGTATGAGATTTCTGTTTCATTTACTTCTTTAACCTATAATTAAATTGATACGACACGATGCTCTGTTGGTCACCGCTGATGGGGTATTATTGGCTTGATTTAATGATGACGTCAAAAGGTAAGTACAAGAACTCCGTGCTTAAGCTTGTTGGAATTGCTTTCAAATGTATTCTGAGTACAAGCGATTTCAGAATTTGATGATGGAGCCTGAATGTAAAAGCATGGGGTCATTTTCTTCAACAATACGTAGCTAAATAATTTTTTGTTTATTAAACGCCTTACGTATTACATTCAAACATTAAACTTTACTCCAAACACGGTTTACACTCATGCTCTTTCGGGTTGTACAGTGAGAGCAGGTCAGATAATTATTTTTTGCCTTAAGTAAATTTTTATTTTTTTTTTTATTTTGTAGTTTCAAATATTTTAAGCGGAATACCTAAGCCAGTTTTCATAGCCATGTTTGCTTATATTAGAACTTGCATCCATAAAAATTACCAAACCTATTAAATATCATGTTTCAATTCAAGCAGTTTAATTTTACTTCCAACTTCGAATACAAAGAACAAATAACATAAATCAATTGGAATATGTACATTTTAAAACATGATTAAATAAATTAAAGAATAACACGGGACTAATTTATTTGCTTTTATTTGTTTACCAAATCCTATATTCAAATTAAAATACTACCTTTCCCCATTCCATTCAACCCTGACGGCGGCAGCGCGGCGCCGCCGCCAGCGCATTACTCTAGAAAGAGCGCAAAATTCCTTGCGCTCACGTTCAGCTCTCCGTATTGCATATCCGGTGCCCTGTGTTATCGACTTTCGAAACGTGTTCGATCACGGTTTCGTAGTTCTTCAACGAGCGAGGTTCACGCAAACACCAATGGAAAAATTGAATAATACTGCCGTACCCCGAGCAAGTATACTTTAATAAATGATAACGAGACTGCGATAAACCGGCATTGTTTACTAACGTGTACCTACTAACGAAATAAAAAATGCTATGCAAAGAAAGTACATAGATATTACACAATGTACACTGTTACCCGAGCATTCCAATCTTTTTCATAACTTCAAAGCAAACAAAGATGATAATCATGAAAAAAAAATGGAACTTATGTGATGCAAGAAGACAAACAAACGCAGCGTATCTACTCCCAAGATTATTTCACCATAAGTCTGTTGAGAAACAACGTACGAAGCTCTGTAATTCGCCAGCCCAATATTTTTGTTTGCACGTCGTGTGCGGCCGCGGAGATGATTTTTGTACGAAATAGATAGAATTTTGTAGTGCACTATGACACAAATTCTTATGACACTGATAGCTTATGAGTGATTCAATATTGACTACGAATTCACAATAAAGGTGTCTGGAATTTAGGACTTATTTTTAGATTGAATGTTATTTACTAGTAGTAGGATTAGGCCTCTAGGCTTCGCGTCGAAAGGTACAAAACTTGTCCTTCAAGAGCAGGCTAACCGAGCATCGAGTACGGTGAACCGTTCAACGTGCGGATCCTGAGCTGCCAACTTATTCGTTTCGTTCTGTTTATGGTTACGAAATAATAAAAGTACTATATAAAAAGGTAAAATATTATATTTCTATTAGACTTAACAATGTTAGGCTACACTTTGCCAGTGTAATGTTAATGTAATCACCATTAATTTTAATTAAAAGTACGGGACAAGGTAAATTCTTTACGCGCGATTGAAACGCTTTAAAGAGATAATGCGCACCTTTTTTATTTAGTGTCGTGACAGACATTACGACTAGATTAAAAATCGATGTCATGTCAGGTTTTAGTAGGCAAGACCGTGATTGAGATCATGATTGACAGAAACATCGCTCGATATAAATGAACGAAGGAAGTCGTTCTGTACCCCCATCCGGGCGGAGTCAAGGGCACAGTTAGTTATAAATAAAAGTATTATTAATAAACGTGAAATATTAGAGGTTCACATTAAAGATGCCGTTTTTTAATATTGGCCAATTCAAATTTGAATATTTCTGATTTGTAGACGAATTCGATATTCCAAACATAAATAAATGCGGAATCTGCTTAAGCAGAATATAGATTTTATTGAAATTACTTCTGCCCCAAAAAAGTTTCAATAATTCTTGGCAAGTCGAGACGTTAGTGCTAAGTGGTGACATGAGAGCAAGGGTTTATGCTCGACATGACTTTCTCATTCTCGAAACGTTCACAATAAGTAGACGCGGTCGACGAAGGTCGCATTCAAATATGTCGAGCTTGACTGACAGCCCATTATCAGCGGTGAATCGATAAAACAGACATGTAACATGTCATAATGAACACGGCGAAGGTGTAATGAGACAAAATAGACTCGCTCCGCCGTCACCAAGCCAAATATCTCGATAGTGTTCGCTTCCACGAGGTTTTTGTGCCAAGTTTAAAATTAACGCTGTCGAATCGTAACGAACGACATGCGCAGTAATTTATCGGCGGTCGATCGCGTAGGCGGTATTGTTCGACAGGACGGCGTTGTTCGGTGGGCTGTTATGTCACACGTCGGTGCAGCGGCGGGCGACAGCCGTAAGGTCAAGTTGAGCCGGCCCGACCGCGACGCATTCGTCAGCCTCTAACAAAGCACCCGCAACGCTACGCCGATACTATCGCCATTGTCTTGCGCAATGCGATTAACTCTAATTGACACACGAACTCGGCTACACGATTCGTTGCTACCGCGTAGCGTATATCATTGATAATAAAATTATGATTACATGCGATTGAATACGTTTGATTGTATTGAAACTATGTTGCAAAACATGCGCCTCTACGATCGTGTATATTTCAAAACTGTATTGAAAATCGTTAATGATTACCAAACGATGCCAACGTATTGAGACCTCGGTGCACCGTCTGACCACTAATTGCCCGACGCGTTAATAACTACTTCGACGCGCGATGTGGCCGCAACGCACCGCCTCCACTTCACCCACCAGCTGCCGAGCTGCTAAGTTCTACTATGTCATGCCTCTTTGCGTCCACACACTGACGCCTCCACTCGTGCACATATTGTCATTACGAGCGGCCCGCCGACCTCTGCGAAGAAATGTTCTTGTACAAGGGAAAGATTTAACTATTTAACGCCTTAAACACTCGCGACATTTCAAAAGGCCACGTCCGAGGTGACTGGGAAGTCCGGTAGCTCCAAATACGTAAATTGTTCAAGTGCAAGAATTTTAATCTTTTCAACTTCGCGTATCACATTAAGATTGTGTAATTTTGAGGTCAAAGACAAATTTAATTAATAAGACACGGTAAGTTTGTGAATTCTGTTCTTTGCAACACTGAAATTGATATTTGGCTATGGAAATGTCACTATTCATTTATGGCTACATATATTCAGTTCAGTTTATAGATCAATTATTTTTATACGTAAAAGTATTTAATAATACATGTCCACACTTGAACGTTTAAAAAAATACTTTGAATTTTTAACGAGGTAATTACGATAGATTTCTGTATTACTCAGTAAACGGAATTAAAATATAATCACGTGTGTTTTCCTTTCTACACAAGGTTACATATTTTATTATTCGAATAAAATGTCTGTACGCGGAAATAAACGGCGGCATTTCCGCCATTTCTATGTATAATTTCTTCCAAAACACGCTTGAAGGAGAGCGACTTTTTTATCATGTAGTCGAGTGGAAGTCTTAATAAAAGAGATATTTCAATATTCAAATACAATATTTTCCGGACGTCGGCGAACGTGATTTGTCAGAAGGTAAAGAATAAAGCGATCTGCGAATCTCGCGAAGAATTATTCCGAGACATAACCCAATACACACAGATGCGAAAGCGATAACGCCGCTCCGAGAGATAAAGGCCGGACAAATCCGACGTGCGGCCGGGATTCCATTGTCCATGTAGGTCGGCCGGGCGCACGAGCCGGCGCGCGGTGGGCGTGCGCTCGCGGCGCGCACCCCGGCCGGGCCGCGCAGACAATGCCGCCGCACCATCGGCGGGGCCGTCCGCGCACGACTCCACTTGTAGCGACGAACGATGCGTGGTATTTTCCATAGTATACGTCGATATTGTTCAATTCTTCTGAACTAGTAGAAGTTGTCAGACTATCCGATGTATCCATAAACTTATACTTCACGATGGAGGTAGTGATAAGAGTTACAAACGGTATTTTCAATATTAAACAATAAAGATAACAATAAAATAGGTGCACAAAATTTATTTTTTGTTTATAAGTAAATGCTTCTTATTTCGATCTTATATTCCATGACAAAACATTTCCAACGTTTACAGTAATCAATTTCATGTCCCGAGTGACAAATGTAAGTTTTTAACGTTAGCGTTCAATATCATTTCTAAGAACTTGGACAAGGCTTCCGACGACCTCTAACAAATAGCTTAAAACATTATATACAAATGACTAACGCGAACAGAAACGTGATAAATAAAAACTCACATTTGGCGCTGTGCTTTATATGCAAAAAGTCTGTGGGATTAATAATTGTAAACTTACATTTGCAGAAAATTTAATGTCTCCTCAATAATATTGTTAGTAACACATTGGGATTAAATATTTTGTGTCATATGACATTGTATATGAAAGAAAAGCATGATTTTTAATACTTATTTAAATAAAATTTGTTATAAATATTTTTTTAAATATCTTATTTTTACTAGAGATTGTGAACTTACATTCGATGATGTAAAAAAATTTTATCACTGTCAAACATTCTATATATAAAAAAAAAATTAAAAGTTAAGTGAATTCAGTGGGTCATTAATTTTTTTGAAAATGTGTTATTTCCAATACCTATCTCTACTCAAAATTGATTATTCATTTGTTTGTCGTTTTTTGTTCGGGTCATTTCTTTTCATAATACATTAAAAATCTAACCGACAATGGTTTGGTTCTCTTTTTCGTAAACAAAAAAAACACGTGCGGCACTCGGGGACTGCCGCGGTAAAGCGATTGCATAGTATTTTTTATCAACTTATGCAATTATAATTATTTATTTTATTTATGCAGTATTTTTTTTCGAGGAGATGCCCTAACGCCGAAACTCTAAGCAGGCATGAGTCACCAGATTGCGGAGCGAAGAGGGGGATTACGCATGCGCAGTAACGCCGATACAACCAATGCCACCTAGAGACGAGTTGCTGAACTAAAGAGACTAGCGTGATATTTCAAAAAAGTCATTAAAAGTTATGCTATTCATCGATAGATGGCAATAAAAAGTATCACCGCTGTGCCGGTCGGAGTGGGGGATGTTAGGTTATTTTCGTTACGGAATTTCTGGATTCGGTCTCCACGCTCAAGGCCCGCGATAGAAGCTATGCAATAGCTTAAAAATTATTAAAACTTTATAGTTTTCGTAAAGAAAACTAAGAAAAGAAAATAGACGGGACGTGATGTATTGCCATAACAAAAATCGTAGCTCTAAGGCTGGTCCGTATTTCATAGGGTAAAACAATCAAATCACCACGTAGTCGTGTATCACAATATGAATACTTATAATATTGCGCATGATTCCTGCGAGATTTATCTGACATCAGCGGCGCTGGCGGCGGTATCGCGTGCGAGGTATTTGGGTTACTGAAATCTCGGTGAGTTCTCGTTTTCGCAAATGGTTCCACGCCCACGACCCTATAGAATACATAACGAGTCGTAAAATGTTTTATACTGCGCCCACGCACTCTACTACTGTACAAATTTCGCAATTATTGCTTTTTATTCGTCGCTTTTGCACCGGTGCAGGGTCTCCTCGGTCGGTTTAAGGCGAATCTGAAATGGATTTGAATAAATCTATACAGCTTTCATAGTATTTAAAATTATGTATTGTACATTACATTAAAAAATAAGTTATTTAATACAAAAACGATATTTACTAGTTAAATCGATTAATTGAACAGTTAAAATACATTACGGTAAGACACACAGTTCCGAACAATAAAATTAACGTTTTCTCGCGTTAGTAGGTACATAAAATACAAATTAATTATGATGTTAACGTATGCTTTATAAGTACTCATTTATGATATCATTGCTCTTAAGTATTTTTATTCTCTTACTTTTAGGTTTATATATAATGACTATCCGTTCATATACATTAATTGTATCATTTTTAATCAATGCACAACAAATCGAAAATGATTCAAAACCGTCAATTCGTATCGAATCCAAGAGAATAGCATTTATTTTACTTAGACATAACAAATCTTATTGACAGAGATGATCAATTACTCGTAAAGAAGTACAAAGAGGTACAACTCCACGTAAGTACAACGCACTCGCGCACGCCTGCTTAGGAACCGGATCGTCGTGGGAACGCCGCGTGCGCCGGCGCAGACTGTGCAACGCGCGTCAAATATGCGACAATGGTCTTTGTTGGGCGAGTGCGCGCAGCTCGTCGCAAGCTCTAAAAACTACCAACTTCACACTTGCTTCGTCACACTCGAACTTTGAATCGGAATTTTAGTGAAAAGCAAACAAACGGTCGAATTAATAATGTTATTATTTTGCTGATTATTTCTGACGCTGCGGATATGCGTGATTACTGACAAGTGTCATCATTTGTGCGAGGGCATGGAAAACAATTGTGTTTTTAAAAACTTTAAATTCCTAAGATAAAGTTATCTTTGTTTGTCAGTTTTCGAATATCAATAGAATTCGATTCAATATCAACCATTTTCCTTAAATCGTGACTCACACAATCAATATTCGAATGTTTATTTTTTTAAACGTCAACTTCACTTAAGTCTAGATGGCGTTACAAGGATGGGAGGTTGGTTAAATGTCGTCACGTAATAATGTATTATTTTCGTCATGTAAGATGTATCTTACATCACAAAAATTAAAAAGAAATCATAAAGGTACTACTACCTACGTTAATAATTCTTCAAGTTTTTTAAATTCAATTCGTGTTTATTGTGAAAAGTTACGTTACGACCGAGATAAGTAGAGGTCAAGTTGAATGTCTATAAAACGTTACACAGTGGGGGAAGGGGTGGGAGGAAGTCGAAAATACCGACAAACCTACCTGTATAGTTTACGGATGGCTCTGTCATCGTGTTGTACGGTTTGATGTTTCTCGATGTCGATGTTTGTTGGTCAGCTTTTATTTAATTCTTAAAGACAAATAGTATTTCCGGCGTGATTTACGTACCTCGTAGATAAATCAATAAAGCACCAGATTAGAGAATCGTTCCATATCATTACCACTATTTTCAGTAGTTCCACTCTATACGCTTTTAAATGTATAATAGAATTGAATAAAAACCTTTATAATCTGAGCTGCCTTCTATTTTGTAAAATCGAACAGCAGCCGAGCGAATAGTTAGGCGATCGTGGTACATGCGAAAATTCGTGATAGAACGCCGTCGAGTGGAGCACGTACCGGGCCGGGCGGCGTCGCAGCGCGGCGGGGCGTTCACCGCTGGGTGACTCACGCGCGGAGCCGAATTTATGCTCCTAACGTCCAAAACCGTTGGCGGCGAGCGCCCAAACGTGTCCGAATAACAGGTCCGTTGACGTGAGCCCACACGCTCGCGCGGACGGAGAACGGCACGTATCGCGTGTCGGACGGGGTGCGACCGCGACGATATCCCGAACGTCAAACAAACACGATCGATAGGGATTTGGACGTTTGTAAGGCACCACCGGCAACTTCCGATTCCATAAATAACGATTTCGCTCCAAAGAAAGCGGTTCCATTTTACACTGTCCCCTTACTACAAAAGATGACATCGCACGGCGAATACGCGCTCGAGTGTCGTCGGGAGGAAGCTATTAAAAAGCGTCGACGGACGAGAATTTATCGCGTCGTACATCATCAAAACGGCCCACATTAATCACGACGTTTACAGCGCCGGAGGTATTACTGGGCCGATGAGATGTTCATTATTGCTTTATTCGGCTGATCGGCCACGCGTTTTCCGATAATCGACAACGTTAGACACGAAATATGGGTGGTTCAACTAACGAATAGCATTAAGTGTTACGATTGTGAAAGAGCATCCATTCCAAGTTAAACCACATGTAGAATATAATAATATTGATTTCAATCTATTAATACCATTTTGAAATGCATTAATAAACGAGAAGAATCCCATTTTAATTTGGTATCTCCATTTCTGTTCTATAATGTTGCGATCTTATAACGTAAATTTTAAAGCATTTGCTGGCCTTAAAACGCCAGCTATACAAGATGCTTTATTCGGTAAGAATTATCGCGAAAACGTTTGGCGGTGCAGTCGCCTTAGCACGAATCCATAATTGATGCTTAAACTCCTTTAAACGGAATCAGAAACGGCCTTCCTGGGCTTACACCGTTTCGGGTCCGATAACATCGGCTTCCGACTTCTGCGAGTTTCGGATGTCGCGTTCGTTTCTAGTTTATGGGCAACCTTTAGCCGGACGGTCGACATTGGCACTCCTAATCGCGTCGGGGTCGGCGCGCGTTCTGAAGCTCGCCGAGGGTCGTCCACGTGAATGCCTTCATTCAAACGTCAATCTGCGTAGCGGCGCTGTCGCTCGGCCGAGAGTGCGTTCGGTAGCCGCCGGCGATAACACGATTCGGCGCGAGGTGACCTTATTGTTATTGTGTTTTAACAATGGGCGAAATTTGTTATGTCACGCCCGTGAAACTGTACAAAATTATATATATTACTTTCCGTATAAATCTGTAGACATGAAAATAAATATTCTCTGAATTGGCTACGATTATTCCAATAATTCTTTGCGATATTTGATTTTGAAAATATGGCAGTAAAAAAAACGTCCTCGGCAAAATTAAACAACACATTTTTTACATATTTTCTTTTCTCGATTATTTGTATTCTTCATAACAAACCTATTAATTTAAACTGTCACGTGATACATTTAACTTTTTTTTTTTTAATTTTCTTATTATTGTTTCCAAAGTGTCCTCAAAGTGGAGTTCATTTATTTACACTAATGTAACTCTGTATATGCATCAAACCACAAAAAAAAGTTGAGTTACGCGAAGACCTGCCGTGCCGAGTAACACTGGACTGTAAAAATTTTGGGATGCTTAATAAAGCACGACACTACTTCCAGTCAGACCAGCACTTTTAACATCGCCTACTACAGTCGGCACCTTTGGGCTGAAGCAACTCCTTGTCAAATCCTGCCTCTAGACTGCATCCAAAATCAAAATTCATGTTAATTTTATTTTTACAAATTAAAATGTCAGTGTGATTTTATTTCTAAAAATCCTGAAGCTTTTAATACCAATGACACACTAAACAATTAAATATTTTGAAATAATGTCACTATATTTTTTTAATGTTTGGAAATGAAAAAAAAATTCGGTATTCCGATTATAACAAATTTATTGGTAACACTTTTTTTTGATGTTATGATGAAATTATAAGAACTGATTGCTGACTGAGCCTTAAAATATAAAACAATAGTTTTACACTTTACAATATCCATTGATTACTCACTATTGACTATCTACTATTTCTATTAGCACAGGATGCGCCAAATACTATCGAGGACCTATTCTCATTACTAAGACTTATTATTGAGACTTATTCTCGTACGCCTGACGTCGGCCACACAACCCGACTTTCAGCAGTGCGGTGCTCGCGTGCGTCCGCCGGCTCTAGGCAAACGCCCGCCTCCGCCGCACCGGGCGGGTGTCGATTAGCGGCGGTCCGTACACTTACATCACGTAGACTTTTTAAATAGTTAACTACCTACAAACTCGTTACATGAGTCTGTGTTACATTAACCAATGCGCCAATAATTTTGTAGTTCTGTTACAGTTTCGAATTACCTTCATGATTCATTACGAAAGATCTTTATTCTCCTCGATGATCGTATTATAATCGTGAAATATTAAAAATAAATATAAAAATATTGTTTTCTTCAGCAAATAAATTTAATTACACATGCAGTAGCAAACGTGCGATTACGGTATTCACTCTTGAAACACAATTTTCCGCTCGGCCGGCCGCGATATTCCGACGCCGTCGTCGCCTCCCAAACGATTAGAACCGACTCCGCCCGTCGGCGCCGCCGCACGTAGTGAGTCCGACAAAGTATACACGACGGCCGCGGTTCAGTGAGCGACCGCTCACTTAATTCACTGAGTGCACTCATTCATAATACTCACGCATGCGCGGATCAAAGTGCTGCGCCTGCACTCTTTGTTTCACTAACAAGATAAACACCGACCGATTGAGATTCAGATATGATAGAGAGGGTCGTGATTTTAATGTCTTGCAAGCGAAGATTTTATAGATTCCTTTTTAAAACGTTTATAACAGACATTTATAAATGCTCATCCAAAATTTTCATACTTAGCATAATAGACTCGTGTAAATTTAAAATTCTAGTATACGCCTCAATTATAGTGAACACAACACACACAAAATTATGTATTCAGTATTCACAAATAATTATCTTAGATAGTTAAAAAAAATGATGAACAAAATGCAACAAATAATAATAATGGAAATGAAATAATGAAAGTTAACTATGAAATTCAACACTACAGGTAGACGAGTGGTACAGTCATTTGGTAGGTTTACCTGAAAAGTTCACCGGGAGTTTTGAAAATGGCTAATTTTACAGATTTTGATGTGCTCTTTCCGGATTTCAACTTTGCCACCTCATGTATCTTTGACGCTCGTGTCGCCATTTTAGAAAAATTGCTTTTAAAAGCAGTTTTTTGACAATTTCTCCTATGGGACTCATTTCACGATAAAAATATTTATATACAAAATGAGACTAGAAGAAATTTCCTATAATTTATGTAATAACCCATTTTTCATAAAATCAACAGTTTTTGCGTACGAGCGCCGCAAATGTAGTTCAACACGCGTTTTGGCCAAAAAAGTCATTCCCACGGCTCTACCTCAAGATAATATATATGCTTGAACGTTTAAATAGAGCCGCCAAAAGAATAAGAAGATCTACATCTTGACCGGTATTGCGACATTGACTATTAGCGCATCCGCATCTTTCGTGGCTCATTTGACCATAAAGTTCTTAGCTTCAAATTTTGAATTCAACAATCCAATGGGGCGGTTTTACTTGAATCACTGCCCATTGATTTAATTTTGCTACACCGTTGGAATCATTTTCTCTTCAAAGAGTATGTCTATTGAAGCCGGCTTTCGTGATAGTCGGAATTGTATCGCATATGTGGTACTACGGTTTGCTACACCTTCCCGATGTCTGTCAAATACGATAATGGCGTTAAGTGTGTAGTTTAATCGAACGTAAGCAACGTATTTATTGCAAATGGTTGAAAACGATTCAACGCGATACGAGTACCAGATGACTCGATGTAATAAGTATCCTCCGTCGATGACGTACATCGCATCTCCAAAATTTATATCTCTAGAATGTTGCTCAAGTGCCTTGCACGTAGAAGATGCCTTCGTCATTTAAAAGGAGTAATGGAAATAGAGCAAGTTCGTACGTATGGATATTTTCAAATTCCTTTTCAGATTCTTTTGCAACGCAGATTCTTTGGAAAAGTAATAAAGGATTAAACGGGATAATGTGGTCTTCTATTCGGATTCCACGTGCACTCATAACATCGAGTGATTCTATTCGGCCGTTCCGTTTGAATTTTAAGGTATACAAATCCCTGCCGATGATTTTAAAAATATTGACCATTACCAATTTCTTAAGACATGTGACAGTTTATATCTTTATCTCCGTTAATTCCACTGCTTATTGACATGATTTCCTTTAATTCTGGAAAAGGTGGATGGTTGCACAACCAATCCATCATTTTTTTACGTCATCATTATCACGATTAACTCGTGAACTTTTCATTTCAACATGTTGCTCGGAACAGGAAAAATCTGCATTGCCAAACTTTTCAACTTCCTTGTAAATATAGTGCAGGAATACCATTCCTAAAGTGTTAGTTTAGTCTACTTGGAAGACATGCTTTCCAAGTGGACTAAAATATTTATTGTAAGTATAGTTTTTAAATTTAATTTAATTATATAATTCACAAATGTAATCAGTTAAAATTAAAATTATGTTGCGAGTTGGCGTAGATGTATAATGCTTTGTGGGGCTCGTACGGCCAAATTATTGATTTTATGAAAAAAAAAAAAAATGTTATTACATAAATTATAGAAAAATTTTTCTAGTTTCATTTTGTACATAAATATTTTTATCGTGAAATGAGTCGGAGATATTGTCAAAAAACTCCTTGTAGGCGCCATTTTTCCAATATGGCGCCGCCAGAGGTCAAAATACGAGATGGCAAAGTTGAAATTCTACAAAAGCACATTGAAATTTATGAAATTACCCATTTTCAAAACTCCCGGTAAACTTTCCAGGTAACCTCTTTTTTTAGAACCAGATGAGTGTACTATAAGACTATTTTTATAGAAAATGTTGTAGTAGAATGGTTTTTAATTTATGAAGATCGTTACAGGAAATGTCCAAATCAAATATGTTCAAAACGCAGTTATTTCTATATCAAATGTATTAAAACTTGAAGAGGATTTGAAAGAATTTATAATGTTATTGAATGTGGTTTACGGAAAAAAACGAAATTCGAGATATCTATTTACTCAGGTGACAGAAAATATGTGTTATGAACAGAATGCAATGCGCAACTGCGTCTGTTAGTAGAGATATCAAAAACATATTGCAATAAATTTATTGACCTTCGGAAGTCGCAAACAACTTTTGCGCAAACCACTACAGTCGTTTTTCTAAGCCATCGCATAGACGTCAAAAGTAATGGGTGCGACTGCGCCCGGCGTCGATCAAAGGCGCGCTCGCGCAACTATCACGACTACCATTACAAAAATCGATTAATTAATGGACACCCGACTGCGACCAGAAATGCAGGATCATTGCCACATACCAACGCAGCGATAATAACCAAGTATCGGTTGCTTAAACCTCTGATAAACCGTTTATCGCAACCGTAGGGGAATCTCTTACCGGCCCGGGCCCGTTATTAGTTTTAAGACGTCGTAAGTACGCCGGCCGAACGGCCGCGGGACGGGCGTTTATTACGTCCGACCGCGGCCGTAAACGCTAACAGTTCAAATGGCACGCGTACAACGGTGCGCCTCTTTCGGCCGGAGTGGAAAACGTACGATGCGAGCGATCTCGATTTTAAGTTTTGAACACGAAAAGAGCATACAGCCTTGCGACGCGTCCGTTCCATTTACGAAACTTTTGGAGGTACCGTACAATAATTAGCCATTCAAATTGAAAAGAACAATACGACCAGTTAGGGGGTCACCGCTTCAACAACATTGAGACTCATGCAAATATCCGCCTGTTGAAAAATCGCCCCGCTCGTCGAGCTATTGTTGCGGCAACGAGACGAGGAGTCGGTTAAGACAGACAAATGACAGTTTCTTTTCAGCTGACTTCTGCAAAGTAGATTTGTTATTTTTAAACTGGGATTTGAAACACTCGAGTTTATGTTTATACCTTATAAGTCTCACTCGATTTATAGGGCTAGAATAGGGAATGTCAGCATGATCTATTACATGGTGTTCGCTAATCAAGCACTGTGTGGTTACTTACACACGAGTGATTATCTACGTACGACGTGCGTGATAGTCCGGTGCACAACAAAGAAAAAATAATAGTTGTACACAACTCGGATGTACAAATACGTAAAAGCAAGCAGCGACCGCATCGACTCGAGTGCCGATCGTTATCGGGAGGCCGTCCTAGACGTCGCGCGTGACTCGCGGACTTCGCAAATTTTCCTTCGCGAATGAATATAATCACTCGACGAACGCCCACCGGATCGCGTCGCCCCTCGTTAGAGCGCCGCGGCCGGTCGCCGGGGCCGCGCCCGTAAAAGGTCGGGCCGGCCTCGGCGCTGACGGCGAGGAGATGGTCCTCGCCTCGACCATAACGGCCGCAAAATTATAAGTTCATGGAATAATGTATCGCACGATCAATATAATTATGTCATAATGAGTCATTTGGACGACAGATTCAATGGAAACGAAATGATCGATCAATCGACACAGCGATTAAATGATTTAATTAAAAAAAATATTGGAACACCAAAAAAGGCTTCATTACAGTTAATGTATATATTTTCTATAAAAGTATAATTCCTTGCTTGCTATTATGAATATGAGTGTTTCATAACAAGCACATTTTGCATTGCTATCCATAATGGAGTCCTGGTCCCTTATGCTATGTACAGTAGTGAAAGTTGCGTATGGCAGAAGAAAAATGAAAGTAGAATCATTACAGTAGAGTTGCGATCCCCGCATAGATTGTGTGGAGTATCTTTAAAAGATAGACGCAGGAATAGTGATGTCGAGAGACGGGTTTGAGCGATGTAGTGACCAGAGCAGAAAAAAAAGCACATTGCGGTGGTTTGCCCGTCTGGAAAGGATGAATGAAAGTAGACTGACAAAAACAAATCTATAGAGCGAATGTGTACGATGGAAGGGTCGGCAAGGGTCGCCTTAGGAAATTTGATTCAGACCAAATTGATAGATATCAGAGAAAGATACAAAGATAAAAATTTCTATCATGAAAATAATAAAAATAAAAGCGGGACAAAGGACAACGAAGTAATTCTATAAGGATTCCCTTTTTCCTTTTGAGATACAAATTCCCAATTACAATGATGAAATCGTTTCTAAATGTACGCTAACTGGGCAATCAAATCTGAATCATGTGGCGTTTCAAGTAACGGTCACATGGGATTATTCCTGGACATATCGACTTTTTCCGCCATTTTCATCGACTGCATCATCATGGCTGGCTGCAGCCGTACGATGATATTTTGTTAAAGGTACAATGAAAAAAGTGAAGATTGGATTACTCGGAAACGCTTCATGGCGGCGTGGGCGGCGCGGGCGGCCCGGGCGCTGTGATACCGATCTACGGAAGTCGCCCGCTCTCACCTCTATTGTATTCGACCCGTTTCACGCGGCTTGCCCCCTGACACTGTAAAACTCGAGGCGTGGAAGACGACGTTAACTGCTTGAAAAGGGATGGATAAACACATCTAAACTATCGATTTAATATACACGCGACCTTAATAGCACGATGAACGACACACGAGCCTACACTAGTGTACCGTACCTAATGTAGTAGTTATTAATAGAAAGAAATTCAGGAGAGCGATCTGAGCATAATTGAGTCTGGCAATAATTTAAGAAAGGCTAATACGCCTGTAAAGTCTTTTTGACCGAGACAGGTATCTAGGTATTTTGAACTTTAGAAAACAAGCCATTCACCTACTGGAGTAAGAAGAGAATTGATATGAAACAATAAAAATAAGAGTTAAATAACAACATCAAACAAAAAAATACATTGATTTGGATATTTCTTGGGAACATCAGAAATATAATTCAAGTAGACATAAAGAAAAGCCACAAACGTCAAAATTATACCTTCCTGTAGAAAGAATGACATCAAGAATTCATTCAGCCAGTAGCGATACCTACGACCCCACAGCAATAGAAGGCTCGTTTTAAAAGCGCACAAGCTAACTATCAAACCTTACAGCGCTAAGTAAATTTTACAGATGACCATACAACTATATTATCGCTCGTCGCTCCATCGACATATTTTTCCCATTTCTATCGACATCGTAAGCAACTTTTTCGATATTGTACGCGATGAACGGTGCTAGACTACGGATAGCGGAAAACACGCATATTTTGTGATATTACGGGTATCTATAGTACAGAGAATATGCATATCTCGGAATTCATCGCGCATGTGGGACCGCTGTGGATGCTATCGCGCGATTTCAAATACGAGGTCTGTGTGGCGTACACCTACAGAGCATCAAGTACGTATATGGGTATTTCCAGAATGTAATTCTGTTTGACATTGATGATGTTGAAACTGAGACACTATCATCTAGGACGGGTTGTACATATTATTTACTCAAGAAGATTGGGTTGCTGTATAAATTATTGTTTTCATTAATAGTTTAAATAAATCACTATAATCAATATATAAAATATATTTAGGTTTGGCAATATAAATAATACATTTGAAATGGACGTACTGATAGGAAAACTATACCATCGATACCTATAATTACTCGCTACACACTATAAGAAAATAGCAAAAGGAGTCCAGGCTGAAAGGTTTCATGCATCCGCAGGACAATAACGAAATTGCTTTTAATACATAATATAATATTTACTGGGAAGAGTTTTGTTAAAAATATATATTATTATATAATAATAAAAATATACAATATCCGGATATTATTAGAAGTATATATAAAAAAAATTAAACAAAATAAATTAAAGCTGAAATACAGATGTCTACTTTCTTCGTTACTTTTTATTTATGCTCGTATCTAAACTTACTAACAGGTCTGGCAGCTAGTGTGATACACTGAGATGCAATGAAACAATACGTTAAAATATTTCTTAAAAATATTATTAGATATGAGCCATCTAAATGTTATTATTTGTACTAACTTAATGAAAACAATTTGCAGTATTATATAATCCGAAACGTATACAAAACTCGAACGCCCCCATAAACATGATAATCAAAACAAACGATACAAGGGCTCTCGCTTGCCGCAACAGACATTCAATGCGGTCGTAACTTCGATCGGCGTCACGAACACCGACTTCCATAATCGAATTTTGAATTATGCAAGAGTAAGGTGAATAATCACCATAATTAAATTTTCGTGGTTCGTGAACGGGCGATAGCTAGGTCGTGATGTCACGTGAAGAGGTGACTCCCAAGAAAACAGTGATTCACTCTTTGGACCATGTCGGCGTAGGTACGGCGCGCGCGCATGCTGATGTGAACATGGACGCGCACCTCCCTTGAATATTAAGCAGCTGTTTTGTACAAAGCTTTTATAAAACTATACACCCATACAACCGTCGACCTAGAAGTTTCCGATCTGCTGTGACGTGTTTTTAATCAACGATCATGAGGACTTTAATATGTATTAATTCCTGTAACTTTTTTTGTACTAAATTACCATGCAAAATATTACGAATGGACACGCAGTACTAACATTGGAGTGGCTATTGGTTTCTATAACAATGAACGTACAACTATAGTGAAATCATCTACATAGAAGAAGGAGGTGGATGTAATATGCGTTAATATAAATAAAGCGATCATTACTCTACGGCGACGTAGAAACACAACTTCACCCGAATACAAATCACGGCTTTGTACTTTCGTAACACGTGACCGAAATTAGTGGGGTTCTACTGCGGTGTGTAATAGCTCCACTTCATTACACGCAATGACATTTACAAGTGTTTTTGTAATTGAATTACGAATAGGCTGATACGGTAGCGTCAGCCCTCTCTCCTACAGAGTTGCGTTGAGCAACAATCGGACGAGAAACGGGCGTTTTTGGTTCAAGGCGAGACGCTCGAGGTGTTTAATCCGCGCAGATCAATAGATCGATCGATCGACTCAAAACGTTCGAGAGAATCTTGCGCAACGCACGCTCGAGAGTTTCGTTTCTAACGCGTGACACGTTCTAACGATTAGACAACTGAAACTTAATTGCGATCGAATTAATACATCGGCCCGCTAACGTGAGCATTCATCGATCTCGAGTTGTGGCAACTTCAAAATGTCAGACACCAATTAGCGTTACCGCTATTGCCCGTATGAAAGTCAATATTAATTTAACAAGCGTAAGCTATATGTTTGAATAGCGGCACGATCGATCGTGCGACAACGCGACTCATTAAACTCTCGTGCTGCCGCTTGCTTTCCGTTTTGATTGTTTGAAAACGCCACAACGCACCGAGTGGATCGAGAGAGAAGAGCCCGTCACCGCCGAGGCGCCGAGGCGACGAGCGGAGATGCGACGGGCGCCGCGACCCGCGGGTCAGTCGCGATACACAACGCAGAATACCTATTATACAACATTTGTTTTCGCATACTTGATAGGGGTTATGCTAGCTTATAAATTTGTCGTCTCGAAGGGAGGACAAGAGAGGTTTGCACGTAATCGTGTGTCATCATAGCACGCCGCGATCGCGGCTCGGGAAACTGGTGTTGCGTCAAGAGTCGTGACACGGCCGACGCGGAGGTGTCGCAAAACGATTCGTGACAAAGACGGCGAAAATAACGAACTAGCGACATCATTATCCGAAACTGATACCGATCGCGGTGCGGTTTTGTCCGATGTCTCATGTGAACCGCGGCCGACAATGCGCGCCCGCCCGCGCTCGCCGCCGAGCCCTTGCACAACCAGCATCATCGTTCTATCACGATTCTCCGTTCAATATTCATAATAGCATAAAGTTGTAACGACGTGAAATTTCGCATGACCGTAAACGGTTCGGTATTGCATGAAAATCCTTGAACCGTACAACAAAAAAGTTCAAATTACATATATTTAAAAGCTTGAAATGGGCCTATCAACGTTTGGGTACATTATTATATTTAAATAGGTAGTGTTAAAGAACAAAAAATCTACATAAACATATTTGTCACTCTTCAAACTCGTGAAAGGATACAAAGAATTGGACTACAGCCGCATTAAAATTGCAATTATCGTCAGGCTTTTTGTTCAAACACGGTATAGGAAAAGGTGTTAACTGTTTTATTTACTATTAAATTTTCCCACGATAGGATTTCATTTATTATTATAAACTTTAAGAAACCAAAATATGGCGGATACAAAATCTTCAACCAACACATGACCACATTAACTATTGAAATAGTTCATATATAAAATAGTATACAGCGGCGTTACAGGAACGACTCCGCTAATACGTCTCGTGTAAGTACAGAATCTGTACAAGCAGTTAATTCTAAATGTTTGCTCATTAATAAGGTCCCCCCATACGAACATCGTCCGCTATCTGCAGAAGCAATTTATTACGCTCTAGATAAGAGCTAGTTTTAGCGAGCTAGTTCGATGGACGTACAAGATCGATACGTTTATAAATTTAGTTATATTTCTTTTGATTCTGTCCGAGACAAACTTAAATATAGGCTGTTGAAAATAGACTGAAATAATTCTTACTTGAATAAGTGTTGATGTCAGCAAGGATTTTAATGTGCATCATGCATTTTTGTGGTTTTGTAATGGGATTTGAATTTCAAACGAAATAATAGTATCAGTTCTCGGATAAAAAGCTTATATTTACGTACAGTGCAGCCTATATTTTATTTTTATCTATTTTCGCACTATTTTATTTTGTGAGCACATTTTCGATAATTACATCTTTTTTTCTATACGTTCTTTGTTAGCCACCGATCTTCCTATCTTTTATAAACTTCGGCGTTATGAAATTCTGAATAACTAAACATAAAATGAAATTGCGAATAACCAAATAAACACAAAAAAAAACTATTTTTTATACAGTCAGATACCAAAGAGCATTCAAAGTTGCGATAACATCAGACGAAAATAATGAAACATTTATTTAAGAATATATTAAAACCTAAAAATAGTCGTTGTCGGAATACATTATTTTTTTTGTAGAAGACAATCACTTAAAAAAATGATAAGACAGAAATAACATTCCACTTACACAAATTCTAGTGTGGTATAACAAAGTGTCTAATTCTTATGTGGTAGTATGAAGTAATAAATTGGTCTCAAACAACAATTTTACATATTAAATGTCATTTGTATGATACATAAGCTATTGTATCTCATAGTTTATCGCAGATAAAAAATTTAATATCTTTATATTGTTAATATTTTATCTCGACATTGTAATAATTTACCAATTTCAATACCATTCCGATATCCGTAAAGATCTTTCTTGAAATCTTTTATTTTTATTTCTTTAAAAAATCCCTAGGTTCTATATTCAACTGCAATAACTTCATGCAGATACAGAATTAATTTTAACCAGGTGTCTTAATTCTACGTTCCGTTACAAGTGTATGTATTGTACGTTATCAGCCAGCTCACTCGTCAGTGTAAAGTAACTGTAGAAAACGATCATTCTTTGGCGTGTGACCAAAGACAAACACTAACTGCGTTCATTGTACTGTCGCCACGGCAAAGTGTAGTCGGTATACCAAGATACAGACTAATGGTAAATCATTTTAATTCCGCATTCGGTGCCGCTTATCAAAATCCTACACATTACGTATCCAATATGTACACTAAACAAACAACTACCACACTATGCTACAATATCAATGAACAAAAAAACGTGTGAAAAGAAACTGAACTCAAGAAAAACACCTGTATATTAAGGAGATTAAGATTAAACTGTGGTCTGTTAGGTACAAATAACGAGCATCGATTTTAACCTGTACGGTACGGGCTGATTTTCCTGCACTGTCAATGGCATTATCAGTCATTAACTCATATTTTGATGATGTATTGCAAACTGATGATCAATTATATAACTTTATTCGAAAAAACATTAACGAACAATTCTCAATAGTGATATGATATCGTAAAAACGATCCTACACTTTTACTCAAATAGCCAAATAATTGTAATACTGGATGTGACGCCTTAAGATTTGAGAATGTTGGTATTAGTCTAGTCAACATGTTAAAAACAGTGTTAATTCTTGATGAAGTTCCTAAAAATATGAGCGATAGCTAATTCGATTCGGAATGAGATCTGAATAAAATATTTTTTAAGGATTATACTACATATAAAAAATTGCAAAAGTTAGAAACAAATTAAGAAAAAAAGGTATTTAGTTTTTGGTTATATCTCAAAAACTATTAACATTTAAGGAATTTGGAAAAAAAAGGTCTTTAAAGAGGAGGAAATTTCCAATAAAAATCTCCAATGTTCGGTATTCTATCTCCATTATTTATAATTTTAATGTAATTCTGAAAATAGTGCTCCGCGCGGCAGTTCTGACAGTGGCGTGTCGCCGCTAAACAAACAGTGAGAGAGTAAATGTTTTTTTTTCCATTAAATATCAATTTGATAATTTAAAAAAAATGCGAGCATGTTATCAGAACAATTCAAAGAATATAGTTTGGTCGAAAAAAAATTTAAACCTCAATTTTTCAAAAATGTTACTCAATTGTTAATTAACTAATTTTTTTTGACTTTCGTTCTCATAAAAAGTCGCATAAAAGTTTAAATAATTGACGTATAATTTTTTTACTTCATAGAATCCTTCTTGAATATATACTTAATCAGATTACATGATAAAAAATTTATAAAAAGTTTTTATTTTGTTTATAATAAATATTTATATAATATATACCCAGATATAACTCCATGTCTTAGAACATAAGATAACTAACTCAGAGGATACAATTATTTTTCTCAGATGCAAAATTTACTCTTAAAGAAACATATATATCCTAAGGAATATTACTTACCACAGCTGACGTGACATGCATTCTAATGCGTATGCTACATCTGGTCAGCCAGTCAGTAAGGTCTATCTATGGTCTACTTTGCTTTCTAGGAACAATCCAACGTCATGGCGGATGAAGAGTATATGACCAGCATAATTAATGAATGACATTACGTGGGCGCTTTAAGCTGTTCAACCACAGAAACTACCTAAGTAATGATGGAAACTTATGAATGGAGCAACAACGGTTACGGGTATTGTTGCGACAGTTAATAGTCCTAATAAAAAAACATTGCGAGCAAAAAGGCATCCTGAATTGCCAAAGAAACAAATGTCATTAATATTTATTTTGAGGTTTATAATTTGAAATAGCGAGTCAACTTCACGATGGCAGTGTCGAGGCGAGAATAAGAAACATTAAAAATTCGTATGGACCGCCGAAAGTTAATGAATCGGTATTTAGTTAGAATTTGTCACACGTCTTTAAAATTCTGGCTACCATATGGCATATATTCTGTTAATCACGTTCTAACTAGTGTACCTCCGAGGGCGCCGTAAACGCCCCTAGCGCATGTAGCGAAGACGAGGCACGTCACGTCGCACGCCCGCGCCGGCGCCGCGGCGGTGCTGTCGACGGGAATCGAAGTCCCTGCATAATAGAATTCGTCTCACACCCGCACACCCGTTCCGCTGCCCGACAAACAATGACCCTCCCGTTCAAGAACACGAGCGACCACGCACCGCCGTGCACCTGAGATATATATGGTCGAAAAGACATTTATCTAATAAAAAAAAAAACTTTTCAACGAAACATTTGGTGTAACGATATCCGTGAACCAGAATACGCAATGTTCCACTGTTCGGCTATGACGATGAACAAAATTATTAAGCGGGTGTTGGACGTATCCGAGAGCATCATTTGATGTATCAAAGAGCTAATTAATCGAGTAGCGATAGGGCGCCGGCGCCGGCGCGCGAGCGGTAGTGAGCACCCCCATCTGGGTCACTGCCAATTCGCGGACGGACTATCATAATCGCATTGCGAGTGCCGAGATATGAGCGAGTGGGCCGTGGCGCCGACTGGCTCTTAGCTGCCTTACGATGGAATGTTAATAAATATAATGCTGTACTTACGTTCGGCTCGAGATAGAATATGGATTAATTACAATACTTCTGCGGGCAGATAATTTTCTATAACAAAAAAAGATCATCACGTCTTTACGATACAAAGAAGACTATGAAATACAAATATGTATATATTTCTTTAATTGCACGAGTTGTGAGAAAAATCCATGTCATGATTTTTGAACTACATATTGTCACAGTAAATTATAACAGTTCCTTTATTACGTTACACTGTTAAAATATTAAATAATATCGCGTCATGTACAACATGATCAGCCGTTTCCTATATAAACCGAATTCACGCGTAACGAATTTGTGCACAGTGATTTGCGGATCGGTCGTGTACAATTATCTCGCCTCGAACGAACTGTATATTTTAATTTAAACGACATTAAAATGGCCCGGAACTGCCCGTCCAAGGGCGAGCCACGACCATAATTCACGCGCTGCAATTTTTCGTTCACGCACCGCCTTAAAGGAGTGCGATATAAAAGCTAAATTCGAATAAACAAGTAATTTATCTCGGATCGTATAAATCGTACGTTGAACTTAAAAAAAGGTTACGGCAGTAGTATTACGGTAATTACCTTAATTTGTTAACGCAAAAAACTGCCGGCGACTCGCGTCGTAAATTAAGAGAGTGAAAAATTAAATAATGCCTCGTCCGCAATTAATCTGCATCGATCTAGTGATTTATGTATTTATTTATCAATTCTTTCCCAAAAACTCGTCTAGATAGCGCCTTTGTGACTTGACGAGCGAGCTGTTTACCTAGTCAACGCGCGACCTCAGCCCGCACACAGATCATTCTGCGCCCTGCGTTCAGAGGTCCCGATGGTTTCGCATCGCCGTCGGGCCGGCGGCGCGTCCCGCGCGGCATAACGTAGCGAATCGACCGATGACGAAGAGTCGAAGAATGCGCCCGAGAGCCGCGAAAGATGCGGCCGCGAGACCGCCGCGCCTGGCCGGTGACTGCTCGTGCAAACAGCGCGCCGCGTCGAATACAAAAGGCGATGGGAAAACACGACTAAATGCTCGAGCGTGTGTTTTGAGGAGGACATGTGTTGTTTTAGGCCGTTTCTATTATTATCCCACTTTTATTTCTTTGTTAAAATCGTGAACACACGTCAAATTTAAGAGACTAGTTAGTATGCAAAAAAAATTTGGTTGCCTGTAAAGTCGGTATACGGGCGAAAGTTTTACGTGACAACGACTTTGAATGGTAAAATCATTTTAATGTGAATATTCATTCGTATAGTAGGAAGAAGGATGAAATAATAGTAACAATTTAAAACATTTATTTATACAAAGAATTATATTTAAAACATTAATTTATACAAAGAATCTCGCACTGAATTTCATATTAACAAAATTTTATTTTTACCTTTACACATACATACGTATTTATATACAAATATACATACAATAACTTGCAATACATTTGCAAGCTATGCACTAATTCTCTAGTGCTGCGCGCGCGGCAGACCGATCATAGTTGAGTGGGAGAGAGACGCAAGGCATTCGGCGGGCCTCTCTCTCGTTCGGTGACTCATCGTTACGTTACCGAGCGTTACATTTTTCATAAGTGACTCCCAGCCGCAACCTAATTTAAGACGTTGTCACGTCAAAAATATTCATGACGATATCCGATAGTATCTAATACGTGGACCTCCCAAATAGGGCTACTGGAGGTGGTTCTTCGCCGGTAATTGGCTTCAACGGCGCGGGTGCTGCGCGGGCGCCGCCTAAAAAGGGTCGCGCGTGTCCGCCGCGGCGATGGGCCAATAGCGCACCTATCACTCCGAGACTCGATGACTTAGGGACTCATTAGCTTGTTATTCGAACATTACTGAACGCTCAACAATTCGAGGTATAAGAATTTAACACGTTTTATCATTAGTACATAGTGTACTTCACATCTTGCGCCGTGTTTAGAGCACGTTAAATAGTCGCGCCTGTACGGAATATTACCCGAAAAATCCCAAACCGTACTGGGCAATGTTCTCAGCCCTTCGATCTTAAAATAAAAAATTGTTGGAGGGTATTTTCCTAGAGTAGACTGTAGACCTGATTCAACATAAATCTAACGTATTTTATAATCTAACAAGATTTTTTTTCAGTTCATTCTAACTCAATGACTTTAATATAATACAAAAAATTGGGTGCGTGTACATAAGTACGCGCTTGAGAAGTTATACTTCTTTGGCATCATTAAAAACGAGCCCAAACTCGATGGAGTTGCGTCGTTTAATTACGGAGTTCCTATGGCCACCTTCCAGCTCCATCATCAGACGCTGATTACCATAGAGTATCAAAGTACTCGTCAAGACGAATCAAACGAGCCCAAACTCGATGGGGTTGCGTCGTTTAATTACGGAGTTCCTATGGCCACCTTCTAGCTCCATCATCAGACGCTGATTACCATATAGTATCAAAGTACTCGTCAAGACGAATCAAACGAGCCCAAACTCGATAGGGTTGCGTCGTTTAATTACGGAGTTTCTATGGCCATCTTCCAGCTCCATCATCAGACGCTGATTACCATATAGTATCAAAGTACTCGCCAACACAGTCAATAAAGTTCAGTTTAAATTTTAAAAATTAAATAAATAATTTTTTATTTTCTTATATTAAATGTACATAAATTCTCTCATTATTCGAAATTCGAATTCTAAGCGGGCAGCTTCAATCTGTTAATTTTGCGTCACACAATCTTAAAATTTCACTCTCATCATTTTTTCATAACGCGCCTAAAGAAGTATAACTTCAATAACATATCAGTAGGTACATTTAAAGTTAATTAAGGGAAAAATAAATAATATGCCAACGACGCAACAAAAAGTAAGTTAATCGTTGGCGTCATTCACTACGATTAAGCCACGAACGACAAGAAAAATAAATGACGATATCTTTATCGTTATCGTTATTGCGTACCGGCGCGGAGCACGGCGGCGCGGCGCGAGCGACTCCGGGGCACCCCAGTAACACCGGAGCGAAGACTGAAACCACAACAAATTCAACGAGCCAATTTCATCGAGAACACGAAGTACCGCGACTATAAGAGCCACGTGTGAGAAATGAAAATATTGACCGAGCGGGGTCAAATACGACCGCGCAATCTCGCCGTAATGTGTATTGCGTCGAATCGCGCGAAACTGAAGTCGCTTGGCAAAACCGCAACGTTACAGAACAAGCACGGGACGAACCGCCTCGACAGAAAGAATGGATATTATGTACATGCATAAAGATCATTGTGTTGTTGATGATCGTATGGGAAATGCATAAAACTATTGGATAATGTTAGAAGATTTGATACTCGATGAACTAACTGCTTCGATATTTCTGTTTAAAACTTATACGTGTAGGATGACAATAGGTAGGAAAATGTGTATTTAATGTAATATTTTCTCGTCGGATAAACAGTACGCCGAAGCTCCCCCTAAGAGTAAGGCGTTCCACGCCGACGCGTCTTCACGGCCTGCGCTCGCCCTAATTGTTTTTTGTGGAAAACTTAAGGTCATTGTATCTTTTTACGATGAACTTTCACCCTTTCCTAGCAACAGACTGAGCTCGTATAGGAATAAGCGATTCATTATCAGCGGTGAAATAAGTTATGTATTAGTGTAATAATAATAAGAGGGCGCCGCATAGCTATAAAAACGACGATGAATCTAAATGAAAATTATTTGGAAACGAACATCGTTTATGTGACAAGTTAAAATGCAATTAAAATACGACAAACGAAAGAGGAAAATTGGACTCGTTCGAAAATATATATTTAAAGGTTGAAAAATTCAGAGATGAATAGATAAAAACAGGAAAGACAATTGCAGCAGGTGTGTAAACCCATGAGGAGCGGGTGGATACGGCCCCGAGAGGCGCGGCAGACGGAATGAGTCTATCATTAGCGGAGGCGGTACAGGCGAGACTGGGGCACAGGCTCGTGAGAAGATTTTAAAGAATTGTACCTGGGATAAAAACCTATTCGAGATGCTTATACTAAATCGATTCAAAACACATATGCAATATTTATAATTAGTACAACTAAAATCTACCAGTTCGTGATGCGGGTAGACGTAATAATGATAATAGTTTTTTTTTTAATTAGAACCACGCGAAACATTTGATCGAGGGCAGTAGCACGAGTGGTACGGCACACGATTTATTTCCTTCAAATTCCCCCATTCGAAGAGGTGACCGTGAAGGAATGTTAAGTGGGTGTGCGCGGTGCGCGGCGCTCGGGAGCGGCGGCGGCGCGCTATCTGCGGAGGTGCATCTGGCGCGGGCGGCGGGCGCCGGCGCCGCCTCGACCCGCCACACTGTTAGCGAAACACACTTACGAGATGTGAATGCACTGATTTATTTAAGCAAACTCTACAGCCTGCTACGATGTACCTAAATATTCGATGATACGGCTTGAGCGAGTTCTTAATCTTATAAGTGCAGAAGACTGATGCCGCCTCTTGCGTCTATTTCTAAATGAATCAATATATTAAAAATCGATGACAGTATGACTTTGGCTACTTTTTTATTATTATTACAGTAAAACTAGGTATTCGATAAGTATAGTTGGAAAACATAACCGTTAAAGTTGTAGGATATTTCAAAAATTTACTTAATCGACAAGAATAAATGTTGAAGAGTCGTCAGCAACGACCGCTCTGTATTCATAGACGTATTAGCGAACAAATCCGGCGCGCGGCCCGTTAGCGCCGCCGTCGAAATGGCGAACGTAGCAAATAATTTGATGACCAACGGGCCACCTGCGTCTAACGGTGGTTCGGCGATGTCAAATTGAGTAACTCGATAGCGAGACGGGCGAAAGGCGTTGTTCGAAGAGCATCTTAACCGCTCACCTGACGTACTACACGCGCGCATGCAGACAAATTTTGAAGAAAATATGGAGAATGCTACGATTGTATACAAAAAAAAATGTTAACTTCCTGATTTGGAATCCGTAGTTATTTTTATTGACATGAAAATATAAAGAACTTAATTTATAAAACTTATAAATAAATGTGAGAGGAGAGCATGATGATCAAAAACTACATATTTCTATGCATATTTGAAAAAACGATATAACGATGGCCTTTAGAAATTTGATAAGTCGATTCACTTTAAACATCGCACCTCTACATTGCTCGCGTACTTTTGAGACAATAATACATAACAATTGTAATACAAAATCGAACATGTACGACGTTACATTTAGTTGTCACCGCGTTAAACGGCTGAACGTGCAACAAATGTAGATGGCGAGCCGGAGCGTAATACCGCCTAGCGCTGCCAGCGGGCGCGGTGAATGGAGGACAGCATGCAAATGCACGCCGCGCGCGCCGCAAATGTGTCAGGGAGACCCGACCGGCGGCGGGCTCCACTTCATTTTACTATGCGACCGCGACAATTATTCGCATATAATTGACGTTTAACGACCGCTCATAATAATGCTCCTGATTAATATTGTAAATTAAATGATAGACGATACTTAGCGGCCGATCCGTTCCGTAATTGAAATCGCTGTTCGAGAGCGAATATACCTAGCATTAATATTATATAAGGCGGTTAATGCGGGGCGCACTCTCTGAAATGCTCGCTACGCGTCGAGTAACACGATCGTTCGCGTATTCCGACACGCGTAAAAGCCCCGACGACCGACGCCCGCCCGTTGGCCAGTCGCCGCACGTAACCTCACGAGCCGCGCGGCAGCTTTCCACAAATCGCTTTTGAGCAAATTAGCTACACTTTTTCTCGTGTACGCCGCACCGAGGCGTTCTTTCCCAGCGCTCTCGTGACCCGCTACGCGACTTTACGCAACCGGCTCGAGCCCGGCCATTTCCGAGATGACAATAATGATCCGGCCGCCGCGCGGCCCCGCAACTCGTATTACCCGGCTGCGCCAGGGCGCTGATCATCGGCGTTCGTGTTGAGTTGTTGCGTGCGTGTGCACACGTTTGCCGTAATCCAAAACGGTTAGTGATTAATCGAAAAAAATTAAAAGGTGTGAGGATGTCGTTAATTGTTAATAGAATCTGGAACGGCTTATAAATTAATGAAGCTAACGATCAGATTTTATTTTATAGACGACCATAAAATTTGTTATTGACCCGCCGGCGTTGCAATGACCTCATAACGAAGAATCGAAAGTGTAGTTAATATATCTCGAATAAGCTCGGAACTATAAATTGCCAAATCGGCTGTACGCTCGTCAACACAATTAATAAATCGCATTAACTTGAAACGATCAATCGTCGTGATTGTGAAATTAACAAGGGAGTCGATTAAAGGTTCGGCGCTGCCGGGCCGTCGCCGCGGCCGCGCCAGCGCGTACCACAATCATAATAGATCATCAGACGAGCGACGCATTGTGCGAGGCGAATCGATCACGGTCGACGCATTCGTCCCGGCGCGCGACAGCAGTGTCGCAAGACATGCGCGTACGCCGTGCGTACGCTGACACGATGAGATACTCATTTGTGATTGATCGGGTTCAGATAATGTTGAATGCTGTCGACACGATTTATTCTTAGCACGCATTGAGGTTTTTAATTTTTTAACAATTCTTCACTTTACTAGAAGATAGGGTTTGTGGTGCGGTGTCTAGAAATTTCAAAGCGTGTGGAAATTAAACATATGAAGTTTCGTCAGAGCTCCTCCTATCAGACAAATCATTACAACGCCGATCAGGGAAAAAAACATTTCATTTCCACGCTTACTAAATTGAAATGTTTTCCTTAAAAGAGCGCGTTCCTAAGGTCGAATGAACCAATTACGCTTTTACCGTAAACCTGGGTGCACTGTCGCATAATAACACCACATAATTCCGGGGAACCCACTAATACCTCAACGTAATCAATCATAAGAGATTCTAAAAATTAAAAAAGTGATAACAAACATTTATGTAACAAATATTACAAGGTTAACAAATCGAAAGCAATAGTTTACTGTAATTAAATAGGTTTTACAGTTTCTCAGTCAGATTCTTAGACACTTTTGAATCGACATTATTAAATAATAGGAAAAAAAAAACAAACGAACACAATAATCTCACTACGCGGGCTGTGTGTAAGAATAAAGCCAGGTTACCTGTAACAAAAGATTACAGAAATTATGAAAATTGAAAAAAATACATATCACTTAACACCAAAAAAAACCTTTTGTAAGAATACCAAGTGTGCGAGAATCTGTGCGATCGAAAATAATTTTTAAATATGACATTTACGAGTACATTTGTCTAAAATTTCTCCTGCCAAAGCCTTAAAAGCGAATAACAAAAAGAAACAAAACTGCGATCACATTTAAGTCATTAATTGAACGGCTTTGAATGGTGGCAAAGCATTTAAGTTTATAAGCCGGTTTATTACCATTTTAATTCGAAAAAAATATAAATACAGCAGGCGATGAGTTTGTTTTCAAAACAGCCATTGTAAAAACGAAGTGCGTTCGCTTACCCTCGGTTCGCGGGCAATTTGTGTCCTATCAAAGCAATCAACGCAGGCAGGCCGATTGACCTGAAAATCAATCACTGCGCTCGACCTAATAAAGACAATTACCAATTGATAAGTAGCCACATGCACGGGCTAACTAGGACACAGTTCTAAACGCTATATTTATGGCGTACGGTACTAAAATTTGGAGGAAGGAAAAAAATGCGAAATCGTTTCACAAATATTCGCTTTTTTCAGAAATTTGTTATGATCAGAGATAACTTAATAGGATAAAACGATAATCGAATCATAGTAAAGGATTTTAAATAAATAAGTTAATTAAAAACTAAGGATTTTCTTTTGATTTCGTACCAACTACCTGAAGACTACATCCAAAACTATCGAGATAGTCGTGCCAATGACGTGATACCACAAAATACACATTAAAATAATGACACAATCGAACGGTTATCGAATCCATTAATCTTTGTTACGCTATTGATACCGATAGCGTTCCACTGCCGAATGTTTGTTTCGAAACAACATCTCGATGCCGTATCGAATTAATTAGGACATGCGTTACAACGGAGAGGTTGCGTCGAATGCCTTGAGGACGGCGGCGGCGGCGGCGGCGGCGCGCTTCGTGTGGAGCCACCGTCTGCGACGCGGGCGCCACGCGCGTCTGCGGTGTGTGCACCCGCCGCACGCGGAGCGAGTAGATCTGCGTGCGCCAGGCGAAGATCGTGGTCGGCGCGGACATCCACTTTTTTTTTTCTTAACCACTTACGTTGACAAGGTCTCCGAAAGTTAAAATGTTGCGAAACTAGTAACGCATGCACGACTAGAGTTGATTAAACAAACATACTTAGCGTATCGATATAGATAAGGATGAACGTGGTAAGAATGAGAAAAAATAATACTTTCATTACATTTGATTTTTAAATATAACAAACGATACTTCAGCTGGTTCATTTTATAAATTATTTTGTTAGGTTATTTAAGTTATTAACTTTGTACAAGTTTTGTTCAAGTATGATTCATACATTGTTATAAAAAAAAAATTGGTTGCCTGTAAAGTCGGTATACGGGCGAAAGTTTTACGTGACAACGACTTTGAATGGTAAAATCATTTTAATGTGAATATTCATTCGTATAGTAGGAAGAAGGATGAAATAATAGTAACAATTTAAAACATTTATTTATACAAAGAATTATATTTAAAACATTAATTTATACAAAGAATCTCGCACTGAATTTCATATTAACAAAATTTTATTTTTACCTTTACACATACATACGTATTTATATACAAATATACATACAATAACTTGCAATACATTTGCAAGCTATGCACTAATTCTCTAGTGCTGCGCGCGGCAGACCGATCATAGTTGAGTGGGAGAGAGACGCAAGGCATTCGGCGGGCCTCTCTCTCGTTCGGTGACTCATCGTAACGTTACCGAGCGTTACACTTTTCATAAGTGACTCCCAGCCGCAACCTAATTTAAGACGTTGTCACGTCAATAAGCAAGTGTTGCAAGTGCGGTAATTTTTTTAATATCAATCAGTAAATGAAAACACCGGTAGTCGCAAATGTTACTGAATTTTCTTATAACGAACAATTTTTCTATGGTCGTGCGATACGTACAGCGCACTAAGAGTTTTGCATTTCTGGCTGGTCATATTTGAATTTCGAATGTAAAATAAAAAAAATAACGAGTGTTTTACTTAATGATTTGGAATATGTTTTAACAGCCCGCTGTCATTCTCTTTTTTAATTTTTGATGCAAATATAATATCGTCGTCTATAGCAATGCTCCTTTTTAAAATAATTTTAGAGAAGAAGTATGTCGTCTCAACACCGAAGGGCTTCGATATGTCGAATTTAATATTGATCGTTTTCTCCCCATGAACAGATTTGTAAAGGTCAGCCTTTATATTTAATAACCGAAGACAAGCTAGCTACTGTCAGGCGACTACGTGAAGAAAACCAAGATAGATATCACCTATGAATAGATCTTAAATCATTTAAGAATCGGTATGAACCAAAGAAAAGAGATTTTTACATCAACATTTCAAAGTTATGAACTTTTGTTATCGTTGGATTCCTTATGAAAGCATAAAAGGAACAGGGTCTTGTTGATTGATACAAAAAATATTTTTAAAGTACGATCACGGACGGCCAATGTTGTTTAAAATTTTGTAATAGACGCTGAAACATGAATTTATTGCCAAATTTCAAAGAGTTTCATACATAGGTATTCGAAGTTGTTATCCACTGGCAGACGAGTTGCAAAAGATAGTTGTGTTTTTGTTCTTCCGGGTGAGTTCATTTAGCACATCCCACTTGAAGAACAAAAGACAAGTAACGCCGAGTGGCAATATTACCGTTTTGTTTCCCCAGAGGTTCACGAAAAAAAATCGAGAGAAACGAGCGAAAACTCGTATCCTGTTGCATCATGACAATGCTCCGCACACCTGGAATAAGTAAAAGTAATTTGGCTTCTGAAAAATCGCAGTCGGAATATCGCAACGTGTGATCTTTTTATTTTTCCAAACATCAACAATTTCATAAGCGGTTGATATTTACAGAAATAGAAGAGCCTGTGACACCCTTCATTCGGCACGTGAAAAAGATGGTTTTAGAAGTCGTAGGTACTAATGTAAATTACGTGAGCGCAAAACAAAGGGCGCCCAATGAAACGTCATTGAAGATCATTTAGGGCAAGACGGATCAGCGGGAATTTTTGCTCCGACTTTGAAATTCAGAGAGTTTTCATTTACAAAATTTTGTCTGCACTAAACACTTTATCCAATACAAATAAAATGAATAAGTTTAATTAGCCAAAAAGCAAGAGGTTAATCTAACCAAGGAGGTCTGAACTAAAAAAAAAAATTGGCGCAATTAATAGACGCTTCTTTGAAAATGATTCGAAAAAATACGTGATATACAAAGTAGAATAACTTTGAACGACAATTATTGTATTGCTTTCCAGTAAGCCTACGTCACAAATGTCAGTAATTTCCAATCGCCTGTTTCGATTTACGCCGATTAATCCAAGTACATTAACAAGAGCGCCGCAAGCAAGGCAGGCGGCTATTTTATTATGCGATTGAAATGGTATTCAAACACGGCTCTATTGATCACGTTGTATAAATTAAACTTATAGCAAGGAAAATGCAGAGCACGCCATCCTACATCAACGTGTGACAAACGTGAAGTATCGAATTAATCGTACATTAAACACGCCAGAAACATCAACATTTAAGCTACAAAGAGCGCGGCCGTCCGCCCGCAGTGCGCCGCTTCCGCAATTAAAGACGACGCCGACGATGAGGTATCCGCGAGTGTGTTTTTACTGAAAGGTTAACGAGGGCCGTTAAATACATTATTGCCGTGTTTTATGAACGTCGTCTCGAACGAGCGGATGACCGCCTGTTACAGCTGGAATATCTGTAAAGTCGAGTGAATTAAACGTATCGCGTTCGCCGTCGTAAATAATACAACGCCCGAAAGCTCCCGCACGCCGGCGACCGTCCGTTCGCTGCTTTCGGCGGACGACAATGTACGTTGTTATTTATCATTAAACGAAAGCTTGTGTTGCGACTTGCGCTATAAAAATCGCTAGTCTGTCGCGCTTTAACTGTGTCTATCGCTTTGCTGTGGTCAACTCGAGGATCGTCCTGCTTACGGACCTGATTTTAAGATAAACGAAACGATTCCCCGTGAACTGAAAGCGCACGAGTGGTCTGTGATTGGACAGTAGAAACTAATGTGAAGCAATTTTAGGGCACGTCGATACAAGTCTAACTGCCGGTAACACGTGGACCACACTGGAAATTTTAGAAATGGATAAGCGAAAATTACGCGTTTAGTCTAAATTCAATAGGTTTCTCAAAATATTTTGAGAAAGTGTCGTTGCGTTTTGTCATAATTTTTTATAACATTTAATCCACTGCTCTGCTGTCAATTTCAAAACATGCATATCATATTTATCAACAGCTTTATTTTTTGATGAAAATCATTAATCGTCTAATTTTTAAACGTTCGAACAGAAAGACGTCACGAGGTGACTAGTTTTCGTTTTCGTCTTTAAGTTTTGTTTGGTCCTGTGAGAGCTAGCAGTGTCGCCGTGTTAGACGATGCTGTATTATGATTGTTTTTATGGAATTCGTCAATAACTTCCGAAATACTCATGGATGTGCACCAATCAACGTTAACGATATGACAATTCCCCAAAGCAACTGTTGCCACGTGTCCAGTTCTTGTCAAGTGTCACGTGTCAAGAAGAAACTATCATCAGCTTAGTGGCATTACTCTCTCACACAATTCTGGCATAGTTTGGCTTGACTCGATAGACGCGAATGCTCGACTGGAGCCAAAATCCACAAAAGTTCGTTATCTGTCACTACGTCCCATAGTAAAATTGACGTCTTTTTTTGAACGGTGAAGCGTAGTGATATACAAAGTAGTGCGGCGATTAATTTTTGAAGCCTAAGTCAAATCTCATTGCGAACACAACTTTCACACATCCAAATATTTGTAAGGGACTGATTACTACACTCAACAACACATTGTTGTTCTTTTTAGACATAAGTTGTAATTCTTAGACAAGAATGCACGAATCGCATGGTAAGTCAATACATGTCTGTTGCGGTTCTTTAATGTACAGCGTGCATGTTTTGATGGTCGTGGCGCTGATGAACTGTCAAATTACACCTTAAATAACGCCAATTTCCGTGGGTCGAACTCGACGTAATGCAGACGCGCAATTATTAAAATGAATCCGCAATGAAAAAGCAAATAATTTCCATTTTCAAATATTGTGATTGCTTTTTAAGCATTGCTTATGTAAGAGTCCGTTTCGGAGGCTTAATGTGAACTACGTACATAAATTCTAGAGTTCACGATGTCTATGCGGTGCAATATAGTAACGACTCATTAAAAAAAAAGTATATGTGTCCAAAGTAACTTTCCATAAACACAATAAATTGTATTTAGGCGTCAACTACTTGTCATTCCACTGCAGGGACTAGTTCTCCCACAATCTTATTTCAGAATCGAGGACAATGGAGCTCAATCCCCCACATGGGCTCAGCGCTCGGTCGGAGCTGTTACGACCGTCAGCACCGACGCTGTGATAACGTCCTGCAGACCGATTCTGCAAACTTCCAACGATTCAGTCGTTATTGTTATTACATCAACATTACTTTAAGGTAAAAAGAATTGCCGCCGCGGGTCCTCAGTCAACTTAATTTTGGCGTCATAGCGATATCCATTGAATTGTTTTGAGTTTATAAAATCATTCTGCAGGAGTGACGGCTTACCGAAGTTCACGAGACATAGAATGAATGATTCAATTTATCTTTAAAAACTGATCGGTTAGTTCGCCTATGTTTAAGAACCGAACCATTAATTATTCTAAATAGATCCATATATATATCCACAGAAATGACATTTTACAGATTCCAAAAAATTACTTAAACATCAGCAAAAAAAAAAACATGACCTAAACGAACAGACGTCGCTGAAACGCGTTATTCTGGGCCGCACATCATCTCGGGTACCGTTGCGCGAAAAAAGAAAAGTGGAACGAGCCGTAGCGAATACACGGCGAATGTTAATCGGTTACGTCTTTATCGACCTGCAGCAGGAGCCGTCGCCGTCGGCTCTCGGGCGGGCGGCCGGCGAGCTGCAGGTTAAGCCGCAAATAAATCGTCCCGCGGCCGAGCGAAGACGTGTCCTCGAAACTGTAATGAAGTCGAGTGTTCCGTTCAGAAATCGGAAATAACCGAACGCCGATGGGAACGTGTCAACGACGTCGGTCGAACGCCTTTTACCCGACCGCGGAGGTCCAAATAAACATCGAAAGAACTTATCGAATAAATTTTATAGGTTTTATTGTTCTCTTATATTATGACGAAAATATATAAATCTACTTGTATAAAAAAGCACGGTCCGATCATTTTATTTCTCTTAGTTAACTTTGTGTGTTTTAAATACGATATGTATTCATTATGCTTAACAATAAATATTTTATGAAAAAGTGTAGAATCGTAGCGCAATTTGTCTTGCGATTCTTCACATGAAAATTCTAACGTGAAAAATCTGAAAGATGTTCCGGTGGCCCACTCCCCCTCCCATCGATTCGATTCCCCATCCCCCTACTCCCTCCCAAGAGGCCGGCAACGCATCGGTGACTCCTCTGGAGTTGCGAGTGTTCATGAGCGGCGGTGACCATTTACTCTCTAATGGTTAACAGGCTCGTTTACCCCGCGAACGTGCTACAAAAAATACGCAGTTCATCAGTAGTGCTTATGTTTAGATTGACAGACAGCGACTAAGCTATAATTTAACACTCATTTTCATTCATATAATTATTTTTTTTATTGATGTAGTAGTTTCCGTATTAGGACAAAATCATTGATTAATATAAAATACAATTAGATTACTAACAAAATTAAATTGCATTATCTTTTTCTAAACTAGGTAAAATGATATCTTAATTATTATAATCATTCTATTAATTATGTATAATATATATTGTAGGATACGTGTAAATAAGCTTAAAATCAGAATGCCAATATTAAGAATTCCACGACTTTGTAAAATATATAATAGGTCGTGTAGTACACTAATTCTATAGATAACTTTATGCATTATGATTAGTACAGATATTTCGAAACATTTCATTACATATAATTTCTTTCCAACTACCTGTTGTTATATTTGCTTCATTTTATATATACAACAGACAATTTAAATAAAGCATAGGAAAAACAAACAGAAAAACATGAATATGTAAAACTGCTATTTCCTTAAATAAGCAACGATTAAGCGACCGTACATCAACAGACGAGCGGCCGCAGCCAGCCGGAGGTCGCGCTTGTCACCAGATGAATCGCTTGCAAGGTGTAGGCGATAAATTAGGAGGTTTACGCCGGACAAAAATGTACCGAAATTTAGCATGGGCGCCGTCGCTTCCGACAAATCCGAGGCGTTACTGCGCAAAGAGTGTATCCTCTTTTAAGTTAAATGTATTTTGTTTTGGGCAAAGTAAACCAGCTCGCGACCTCCTTGGTCGTACCTCGCTTCTACTAAACGGTCATAAAATGAAAATTAAATGTTTCACAACACTTCCGCGCCATATTTTTAGTACTCCGCATAAAAAAAATGAAATGTTCTACTTGTATGTCCGTATACTCGTCTGTCCGTATACTATAAATCTTACTTCGTATACCGTTTACATCAGAAAGCTGAAATTAAACACGGTTACAGTTAATGATGATCCCAAAACGTCACAGGAATGAGAACTTTAAATTCGTAATCTATAAGGTAATTTCAACGCACCTTAATCAAAAATAAAGTATTTTATTTATGCCAAAGAACTGTGACTTCTTAAGTAGGCACGTAAGTATACACACACCTTTTTTTTTAGTCAAGGCTTTCAGAGCTAGCCAGGATAGGATAAGCCACAATCCTAAACGCATAGCCTCGTATAAAGAAGCCGCACAAGCGACTTAAATCGGTCAATGGTATGTACCCAACGAAAAAACACACCGATCGCAGTTTACGCCGCCACCGCCGCCGGGTGGCCGATTCGGAAGATATATTTGGAATGGACAAAAACTTAATACCGACTCATGTGCTTGCGCACCCACGTCCGCGCGAGTCGGTTAGCGTACGCGCGCCCCTTGTACTCGAGCGCTGTTTATTTGAACGGAAGCTGTGAAATTGGTCATACATATTATTTGAGTTTAACAAAAAAAAAATGAACCCGTTCATCTTTTAATTTGGCAATACTTTTAAGTGTTATACGATTAATATCGTATATACATTTTTAAAAACGATTTTGATATCTCTATGGTCATTTTAATCGATATCGCACACCTGATTTCTGTAAAATAAAAGTTTAGCAATAATCGTTCTTTCAAATATTTTCAGTTATCACTATAGTTCTTAAAACTCAGCGATGGCGTTGATTTTGAAAAAAATACTGGTAACTTCTCGACTTTCACCTCCCTCAGCTTTAAATAGAACAGCGTGAAAGACGCTGCATAAAATCTTGATGATTGCCTTCCATATGCAAAAGAAAAACAACAAATTTTTGCCAAAATATATAAACAAACAATACCAAACAGTATCAAAAATAAAATAATGAAACAATGTGGTGTCGTGGGACACCAGGTAGGAACAAAGTTCCTTCGGCTAATGTAGAATCGACACAATTTGCAAAAAATAAAATCGTGCTCAATTTTATGTAGGTTTTCTTGATTTTTCTCTTAAATTTTGCTAATTAGTTTTTATTTAAGTACAGGAAAGTATTTAGGAAATTCAGTACTTTAGGAAATAAAATAAATTACGTAAAATAAAAAAAAATCGTAATTCAAATTATCAACTAAAATAACAAAATATGTCTCTTTTATTTTTGTTTGACAACACAAAATTACATAGAAATAGAATAATTTCCCACTATTATCACTGTCAATTGCATTCAAGTCACTTGTTAGTTCACTTGCCATTGTTACTATATTTATTATTGTTTTGACGATTTGAAATTATATGAAAATAAACGTGACTACTCACGAGTAAAATGTATCTATAATGTGAATATTAGCCACGTGCTTGTCCATGAATTCATGAGCATATACTATGCATTGGGGTGGAGTGGTAATAGAGAGAGAAGGGATGAGAAAACGAAAAGAAAGAGGGGGAAAAAGAAAGGTATAATACACTACCCGCTTGTGTATACGACTGTCGCGCCTGCGCACGTCTCATTTAACGGTTTTATTCCACGGACTTTTTCTTACGGTTTTACTATCACATTTAATTCAGTTCGGTCGCGCAGCATAATCCCTATCTCCTCCAAGCCCGCCGTAAGGAACTTCGTTCCAAAAATATTTTAAGATTTTATAAAATCTAACTTCTTTTCGTATTAAATCTACTAATACTTTTTTTTTACCTATCAAAGGCATTATAAATTCAGCCTACTTTGTTACGTCATCGACATCAAAAATTGTAAAAATAAATAATACATCAACTATTTATACAGTCAAAATAGTGATATTAGTTGCTTTAAAATAACCGTATTCATTCACAAACATATAAACAAAAAAAAATGTAAATACTACTTTGTTTTATTACATTTAAAGCTTATTTGTAAAAAAGAGTAAATGGTCTTTTAAATATTTAGAAAAGTAATAAAAACACGTGAACTTTTAAAATTGTTAATTAACTGGATTGTGGTGTCAATCCGCACGCAACAACGTCATTCGTATATGAAACACTCAGTCTTGCAAAAAAAAGGTAGAGAATAAAGAACCTTTGACGTCTTCAAATTTCCATCTATTAAAAGATGTTAATTTAAATTAACTTCTTATTATAATATCTACCCAGTCGATGTTTTATATTTCGTAACAATGAGATCGAATTTTTATAATTCATTTCGAAGTATTTTAATACTGAGAGTTATGAGCGGTTTCCGTTTTTTAAATATTAGTATCACAAAAAATATTTCAACTCGTTGCCCTTTACAATAAAAAAAAAGTGACGCCACGACGCATTATTAAGAAATTCTATTTTCCATTTAATCCCTTACGTATATTGACGAGATTTCTCTTCTTTAAGAGCGTAAACTGGGCGATGTAACGTTCAACGCGCAGCAGCTGCAGTTGAACGACGCTATAGTCAATATACGATTACGATATCGATTGGAAATACGAGTGTACGTCACAAACGTCAAACAAATCGCGGTGCGCCGGCGCCGGCCGGTGCATAATTCACGACGCGGTGACAGCTGCATGCGTCCGTGAATGCAAAGCTCAGTCTTGACTCTTGAATGCAATCTATTGTCGCTTTAATTAGATTCTATTAAAACGTTTTACGTTCCATATTGTAACATAATCTTCCTAATACGATATAATCTAATAGTTTTGCATACATTCGTTTTGTGTAGAAATACATAAAATGGACATTAGCGATTCCACCGAAGTCTTTTTAATCAAATTTGATAATATTAAATTAAATCGTTAAATAAAATTCATAATTTTTGAGTTCTATCTACTTGTTTACAATTTTACTAAATTTAGCTAAGTAACAGTTTATACGTTTAGAATATAGAAATGCATGATATAAAATATGCAAGGATTTAAAACAGTAATTTGTACTTTTAAGTATTTTTTGTAAGGCTACTTGTTGCCCCGCCCGCCTTCGTACAGCGTCAGTAACGACTATAAGGCGGGCGGAGATCGAAGTTTGTACAAGCGCGCGGCCGGGCGGCTAGCGGTAGTTCCGTAGCATGGAACCCTGAAAACTGTGAGCAAAGACGGGAAACGAATATAACGTTTTTGTCCCTCCTACTTTCATATTGGCGTTTGTAGCGTACCAATTAGTATTAATATTCTCCAAGTCTTCAAAATTTGATGCAATAGCATAATGATAAATTATGCATATATACATACATATGGAGGCTATAAACCAAACCGTAAAATGCCTCTCTTCACGTAAAAATCTATTATAAATTCTTATAGTGAAGTGATAAAAAGCCCAGATTGATGGCACGTACCCATCACGCTCGCCGGTGATTTATTTGTATTGCGAACTGTGTACAGAATGCGATCGGTCGCCGCGTGGGCGCACGAGTGCGGCCCACATACGACTTGTGCCTTTTGATTATTCATACTCAAACGTACGTTTGGTATATACTAATAAAATACTGTGGATCGTATATCTTTTCTACGACACTGTTTAATTTGAAAGGCCCGAGGCACGGTAGAGGCACAAAATATTACTTGAATATTAAACAACAATTGTGATGGAGTCGGAGATTACAGTTTGGTGCAAACAAAAAAAAACCGTAAACAAAAATGTTTTCTATTTTTACAAAAATAAAATTTACAAAGGAGTGCAGAAAACTAAATTCATTTTCAGTATTGACATTGGAACGTCGATATTTTTTATGACTGCTTATCGTGAATTCGTTTTGTAGCATAAAATACGGTAAGAAAAATCTTTTCCACCGTTACAGGAAATGCTGCCACTACATTACAGTGTGGGAGAATTTGTAGCGATGTTCTGTTTTGAAAAATGATTCATGCTATGCTAACATCGCAAAAATATTAAACTAGTAAATTTTGAAAAAAAAAATAATTTATGAAATGAGACATGATGATATACCGTCCACTCTGTTGTGTTTTTCCTACTTTTAATGACACTAATACAATACAATACTGTATTATATTATAATATATATTGTATAATTATATAAGTATAATAAGGCCTTATCTAAATGAAATGCATGGTTCTATTTATAGTTTATAACTGCTGGTATTGTCTAAAAGTAACATTAATTCAATTATGCCACCATTTTGAAATCCCTCATCAGTATTCCAAAAAACGGACAGATTTACCATTTTTATAATATTATTGAGGGGCAAAGGAGCTTGAAAGCCACGAGAAATTAGGTGATGATCGCCACACATAGACATTCGCAACTCCAAAGGAGTCACCAGTGCGTTCCCGGGCCTCTTGGATAGGAGTAGAACATCTGACAGAGGGTGGATAAATGGAGGAAGAGCGGAAGGACGGGGGAAGTGAGCTAGCGGATAAAAATTATTAATGTTAATTAAATTAATAAAATACTAATTGTCTTTGAAGTTACGCATAACCCTGGCAGGATTTTAGTATAAGAGTATATTTAAAAAAAAGATTTTCATGCACGTAAATTTTATGCAATAAGGAATTTTAAAGAAAATACAATATTTAAGTAACCAGTTTTTCTTACTTCTTAAGACGGTGAACTAAAACCCTACTACATTTTCGTTGAATATATAGAGGGTGGAAAACATGACAAATACCTGTTCTCTTACTTCCTTGGTCTAGGGTCTACGGTCAAACTTTTTGGGAGTCCTATATTTAAGCACTGCCATGCTACTATCGGCAAGATGAATAGAAGCCATAATATTTAATTCGATTTCGAGTGTTAATTTAACACAAAAGTTGGGTTTATGAGTTAATGGGATCGATGTAGTTAATTGTACGACAATTGCATTGAAATGATAATGTTATTGTACATACGAATGAATGAAGAATAAAACGATTGTTTGATGATTTATATTCATAAACACATTATTTGTGTTTCCGACGGTACATTATAATACATATTGTTTTTATTTATTTTTAATACCACCGCTCTATACAAACATTTAAGGAAATCATAATTAATTCCAATCTCATTGTCGTGAGACAAAAACGGCTAAAGATTTATTTTACACTATTAAATTAATTAGTGACATTACGGAGTCACCTTTAAAGGTGAGTGAGCATTTGCGAACTTATTATTAGAGTTATCGGATCGATTTGGTCATGCGCCGCCGACGGTACAGTCATCGTGGGAGCGTGTTTTAGTTTAACTATAAAAACCTATGATTTATTGTCGTGATCGGAACGAACAACAGGTTGTTTTCATTGGAACGGCCGCTTAAACGCTCGGCGTGTAGTTAATGTATGGTACAAGAACTATGCTAATCGATGTCCTGTTGGAATCACATAGCGAACACCAATTTGATAGCTAATATTACTTTAAGATAATCTATTAATGATACTACCATATTATTCGCGACTGAATAATATTTTTTTTTAGAAATACTATTAAAATATTAAACACGTCATATTTGTTGAGTGAATAGCGAGCGTTCCATAGCATTTACTTTAAGGGGGGCATTAACTTGCGTCACGCACGCGCGCTGCCGTCGCCTTTCCGACAGTCGTAGAGCACGGTGTATCAAACAATAAACTATTTATTCAAGACAGCGCATTGCACACGTCTGACGGACGCATTCCCGATTAGACACACGGCGGCGGCGCTCAGAGCGCTGCTCTCGTACGGTACGCTGACACCTTTTTGGCTCTGTGTATTGAAAATATTAGCACGGGACAGGATTCGAATTCGATTATAGGTAATATCTAAATCCAGTCACTCGAACGGGTTTCGTGCCTCTCACATTAGCGCCGTTAGGATTGAGTAGCAATCGAACTAACTCTAGTTTTAATTACCACATTACGAAAAATTAATCCAACTATTTTTTAGTATTTTTTTAGTATTTAGTATTTTAGTACCTAGTTGGATAAGGCGTTTTTAATAAAACGTTTAACAGTCGAGATTCTCTAGCTTTAATATTCTAGTCTGAGGTTCCTTAAAAATTGCTTTATACGTAACGAAAACCCAAATAAAACACAAAGAAAATTTGAACGAAAAAAAATATTTGGAGTTCATTGTTTCAATTAATTTGCTATCGCACGGTTTACGGCCATGACCTCTCCCCCGCCAATTCGGACAAACGGGTCCGGACAACGGCGCCGGGAGGGCGCGGGCGGCGGGCGGCGGCGGCCCGCCCCCCGCGCCCCTCCGCCGTCGATCTCCGCGCACCATCACTTTCTTCTGACCCGCTTTCAGAAACAATACTACAGTCGCAACACTCCGCGAGAAAGCAGTGAGAGCGACACGATGATTTTAATTCGCTCTAACATCGCTAAAATCGGTCGCCACGCATCGGAGATAGAATACGCACAAATTGTAATCGGCAAGGGTGGTAGATGTTCAAACATAGTCACAGCAATCCCGATCTCGCACGATCTCGCCTCATTTTACGAGATTAATGTCGAAGCATAAAATGACGAGATCTCGAGCGAGATTGAAATTTCTAATCTCTCTAAATCTCGAGTTTGCGATCTCGCCTCGAGGTGGCATTCCCTATTGCCAATTCTCAATCTCTTCGACGGCTACGCAGGAGAATGCTCCAGCAATTACGCGTGGGCCCGCCGCGCCGACTGCATCCGATCAAACGAGGATGCGACACGCGCATTAGCAGTGTCAAACACAATACAGAATAGCTCGTAAATCACAGTTTCCTCCGTATAACGGACACATCCTACGGGGGCTAGGCGACGCGGCGGCGCGGGCGGCGGCACCGCGACGATCCGCCACTATCTTTAAATTGATGGTTTCCGGAATGCATTTGAGAGGAGCCGATCTCGCAGCTGTCTACGTCCGCGACACACTCCATTTGCCTCCGGCGGGCTCCCGGCGCGGTCGCGTGCGACGTAGAAAGTGACGCTTTGTCACGGGCCACGCTCGCCCGAAATCGAACAAATCGCGAGCCGGAGCGAGACGGTATGCGGGCGAACATCCTTAAGTTAGAACGAGATGCGGTGTTACTGTACATGCAGTCGCACAGCTTGCTGGTTGCGCGCCGCGACATACACATGCGCGGGTTCCATGGTTTAGGATTTATCGTTGGAAATGGTCCACGTTTTGATAATGGATCGAGGCCATCAAGGCCCATCGTAATGTTTAAAATCTTCATGGACTTTAACTTTTTCCGTGGATAATATACAAGCAAAACTTTAAAAAAGAAATACATAAGAAGAAAGAAATTAGACTTAATAAAAAGTGAAAATTGCAAAAAAAAACTCAAAAAGGTTAACCACTAACCATTAACAATACATGGCGTATTGTTGTACATCTAATATATGCTCGTTAATAATATTATTTGACGTGCTACACAATACATTGCTTTATTTTTTTGACTAAAGGATATTTTTCACCGTTTATCAATCAGTTTGAAATAATCGCACAATTAAGATAAAGAACTCAAAACGGCATTTGTTGAAACAAAACGGTTTGAGAAGAGAACATAACAACCTTTTGGGTTACACCGTAGTAAGTAAAAACATCGAGAAAATAAAAGAGGAATTTCAAATATTAATATTATCATTTACAAATAGTACGTCGAAAAAAAAGTATAATAACAAGTTATGTAAATAAATTTATTACACTATAGAAATAGAGGTATTTAAAGCGATTCGTTTGCATGTGAACTTTTACGATATTCTCTTGTTTTTCATAATCAATAGGTATGCAAAAAAAAGTATGCATCGATAGCATAAATAACCACTATGACTAATACATTTTTTTTATCAACATGTCGATTTGCATATCATTAGTCACATACCAACAGAATAAAAAGATAATATGTCAAAATGGATTTTTGCATTATTTTGCAACTTCGATGAATCACACGACCGTCGAAAGGAAAACTTAATTATATGCAACCGCCGAGGAATTACATCAGCGCCGTACGTTATTCGCCAAACAAAATGTAACATCCTTATTTAACCCTGCGACCGGACTAGATCGGGCTCGAAATGACGAAATCGAATTGAAAACGGCAAATGATGCGACGCGAGCCGGTGGTGGATTTTTTGGTTAGGTCCTCGATCGCCGGGGGTCCGAACAATGGGCACGGCCGGAAAGGTCGGAGAGAGATCAGGGCTGCAGCGTGTGCGCCGCATTACATATTCATGGATGCATTCGCATGGTGCTTAATAGGGGAAACGTTTATGCGTCGGCGCGAGTGGAAGTGCTAAACTCCTCCCTCGGATGCCTACTCACGGGTTAAATTCAATGTGACCTTTTACCTACTAAAGGTCACATTTTATACGCCAAAAGTGATTTTACTGAGTTTTAGCACATCAAAAGCATTGGATCAAAACAACAGCCTTTTCTTTCGATGGCGACGCTTTTGACCAGTCGATTATTAGCGTAGTGTTTGTAAACTGTAACACAAAATTGTACTTTTCTATACATTTTCCAAACGAATACCAGAACACATTCAGATTGATGTAGTACGTCTAAATAATGATAAACTTGAAATAAAACATATCATAATTTTTATTTAAAAAAAAATGCAAAGAAATAGTAATAAGTAGGAAACAATATTAAATCTTAAAATAAATGTGGCATTTTTAAATTTTAATTTCAAAAGTTACTACTGTGTAAATGTATGATTTGTTAAAGATATAATATTGAACGTTAAAATCGAATCGTGACCACTGAACTTGCGAGTATCCCCTTCAAGTAAGTTTTATGTAATTTAAAATATTAGTATTATCTGTTCTATGATAATACGCTATGCTAATTCTTGTAACGCGGCCGCGCCGCCCCGCGCGCCGGCCGCGGGCTATGGGCCGGTCCGCCGCGCACGCCCGTGAGCCATGCGCCGACTGCGTTGCCAATGTAAGCATTATTTCTCTTTTTATCGCAGTTTTGTTTAAAATAATAAAGTCCCATATTGGATTGCATTTTATAAATAAAGCGCAGCACCTGCGGCTGATACCGATCTCACTCTCGATCCGGTCTCGGCCGCGTTCTCATTTACGATCCTAACCTGCCCTAGATTCTTCGCGAATTATCTAGAATGGTATTACCGTGATAAGAAATATGCTATAATATTATGCTGATACAGAACACATTCTATATGTGCCAAATTTCATCCAAATCCCTGCCGCCGTTAATGCATCAGAGTTACAAATATCCACAATTACAGTATTTAGTAGGTGAATATAATAGACTATCAGGTTGTTTCATGTGATTTTCAAATGTTGTCCTAGTTTTTTTTATTGACTAATGCATTTCTTTGAGCGAAAAAGAGCAAACTTTGAGTTTCTTGCCCATTCTTCTCAGTGGGAATCAGCATTTGGCATGGATGCCAATGTTGATGCCTAAAGAATACAAATGACGTATTTAAAGTGTATTTTTATTACCTGCGAAGTAAAGACATTTTTTTATATGATTTGATTTTGACTTATGTCAAGCCACATGGATAAATATTCCGTACTATAAATCATCGTATTACATATTGTAAGTTTATAAATCTGACTCGAATTTATTTGCGGTAACTAACAGTAGATCTAAGTGTGCCTATATTACTAACATGGACATAGTGTCGAAATAAATGTTTATTTTTATTACTATTATTATTATTATTATTAAAACAAAATATCATAAGCTAGAATTTGAAAGCGACTTCTTCGTATAAGTAGGCTACTTGGTAGCGCTACTAGTTAATAATCACCAGACAAATTAAGTTAATTAGTCCTCTGTGAAACTATACAACTCATTTTATACAAATTATGGCTTCATGAAAATATTTTCCTTTTCTCGTGAGAATTTAAAGATTTACATTCTTCGTTTAAGTATTTCTGGTAACTATAAATGAAGCCCTCTATTGTTTTTTTTACGTACATTCAAATATACATATTTTAATTTTCCATAACGAACCCCTCCATTTGATCTGTCCTAAAATGGACTTGAAAAGTTTTTTTTTTAACCTAATTTGCCCTCGAAAATTAAGAGTTCGTTTAATTACGCTATAAGTCCATAATTAAATCACCTAACTCTGTATATGTACCAAATTTCAACTTTTATTTATCGAAGATTGAAGAAAACTGGCTAAACAGCGGGTTGCACCAAAAGTAAAAAAGTATTTTAATAAGGTAATCTGTACGATTTGACCGATAATGTATGGGCAATCTGTCGTGTCTTACTGATTACGTTTACGATTTACGTTTTCACTTTCGTTGCAACCCTCCTTACAGATAGACTGACAGACACGGAAGTGTTCCGCCAAGGGTTCACTTTATTTATCAGATGTACGGAACCCCCAAAAGTGAATACACAACGAACATCAGATAAAATTTGCGAACTGTCAGCTTCAGTTTGTGACTTCTTTTTCTTTTCGTAGCAAATATAACAAAAGGATACAGTCGTACAAGGTGTTCCCCATGTTTGAGCTTACATGTATACAGCGGTAATCTTTATATACTTATTACTAGCGGTTGTATCGACCGAGGATTCACCGTCGCCTACGGCCAGCTATCGGCTAATCGACATTACTTGTAATCGCACGGACCTCCTGCGCCGGTACGTACTTCAGACCACGATCGAAGCTAACTTTTTGCTTTTGTTTGGCTAGTGAATATTCAAAGCCTTTAAATGTGAATAAACCTATGTAATTACCGGCCGAGGTGCGCGGGAAGTCCTTATAGCGAAACGGAATCAATTGAAAGCGAATACCTGAAATAATTTTAGTAAATGTAATTATGTACGAGCGCTGCGAGCAACGAAGGCGAAGACTGCGACAGCTCCGATTACCGGCCCGCAGCGCGCGCAGCCTCGCGGCCTTGATGTTTGTTTGCCTCTACTATAATATTATGACTTTACTTCTATATCAAAACTTGAAATTCTAATATGAAGTCAATACAAATTCCATAATATTACGAAACGTACACCTCCTCGTACGCTTCAATCACCCGTTTATATTCTTCGCAATTTTAATGTCGTTCATTCATTAGTCACCGACAGACGTCAAGAATTTTAAGTCACACACGGAATACGAACCGGCAATGTTTAAAAGTCTGAGATCGTTTCAATTGAAACAAAATAGAGATTATCGCCAATAAAGCAGAGCCCTCGTAAATTAACCTAATCCCAGAGATGAGCAGCCGTCTCGGTATGTTTCGCGCCTAGAGGCGACCTCGGAATAGCACCCGGCCATAATGCTAATCCTCCTTGATTGTAACGTATTGCGCACTCCGCAGGGCTATACGGTCTCCACCGTGAGACGACGAATTAAGAGGCTGGAATATAATGCATCTAACAATATGGACGATGAACTACGAACAGAATTTTTATTGATAGGCGAGAAGTGTTAACGACACGACGTCCAAATCGAGACCAGAAGGGGCACATGGAGAACCAACAAACGGAAAAAAAGGTACATATCCACCAATGTATACATCACACAAATTAAACACGACATTAAAATCTAGACCAGAAGGGGCACATGAAGAACCAACAAATGGAAAAAAAGGTATATATCCATCAATGCATACATCACACAAATTAAACACGACATTAAAATCTAGACCAGAAGGGGCACATGGAGAACCAACAAATGGAAAAAAAAGGTATATATGTATCGATGTATATATCACACAATTTAAATCTAAAAGTGCATTATATTTCATAACACAAAATTAAAGTTTGCCAGCGGCATCTGGTTCCCAGCGCAGTTATAGCAGCCTCGACGGTGCCTTTTCAGCTGGTATCGCTCGGATTGAGTCGTGTACACGTACAGTGCCTTCGAGAGATTTACGGCGGCGATAGCGCGCGCCCTTCCTCCGAGCTGATAAATAGCCTATATAATTATATTTACGCAGCAACGTTCAGGCTGTGATAAATATGCAGCAAGGAATTGTAAAATAACAAAATCCTTTAAAACAAATGGAAGCGCTACTAACGAGGATTTTTTTATTAAATATGGTTATAAAAAAGAACACATTCTTCCAAGTACAATTAGACTAGTGCCTAAGCCGTATTTAGACTGTTACTAAACAATGACAAAGCACGGCCATGAACTCACTCTTAAGCCGGCCAACAAGCCAGGAATATCGATCTATTGTCTGTGTTGTCCGACGACCTGACTCTGTTGTTTTGGAGACAAGCTCTTTACCCGCTAAGCACGTCATGTTTATTTCAAGGTAAAGATGTGAACATAACATATAACAGCGTATCTAATGTTTGTATATACACGTACACTCCCCCCCACCCTCGCCCAGCCCACACACAGACAGATAGTATTATCATACATCTAAAATTAAGTGTTCTCTGCGACTTCGTCCATATAGACATATGTTAAATCAAGATTCATTTTGTCTGTTTACTATTTCTATGTATGAAAATTATATTATATTTTAAGTTTGCTCGTTTTTGATTTGAAAATGTATTCAGAACTGTTTGCGACACATAAATGCAAATAACAATTTCAAAATGCATTCTTTACATTCGACATTAAACCAGACCAAAATGTCTTAACACAAAAGCTATTCCTTATTGGCAACTAATTCAGATGCCGTACGGAAGCTGTCAGGTTGCGCGGTTAATAAGAGTTGTTACGCTTAATTCACTTCCACTCTAATAGAAGCTATACTATTAGTTAGATAGAAACAGTCAGTTACACCTAACCGAACCGAACAGCTTTATATTCGAGTATCCGATATCTCGGCCATATCGAGACGGCGAAGGTCGGCGAGACTTTCGCTGCGCCCGCGCCACCTCACGTTATATGAACGACAAAATGAATCGGAAAATCTAGTCGCCCACGTTCATGTCGAGCCTGCATTACCATAGGAACAATTCGATCGGCCCGAAGAGCGCTACTGTAACATGTTCACTCGGTGGCCATGTTGACATTGGAACTCGTGTATTGTATCGAAGGTTGGTATCAAACGCTCAAATCGAATCGACTAAAATATGAAGGATTTACTAAAATAATATAGACAACTAAAACGCGACCGTCAGCAAGAAGGGATATCGCCTTATAGAATATATTCCAGTTCGGTGGCGGTGCGTGATGCGGGGGCGGCCGGCAGCGCTAACGAGACGTCGCCGTCGTCCGATGTAGTATTTTTACATCGACTACCGACGGGACCGGATATGCGATAGGCGCGCACGGCCGAGTGAAGCACACGTGGGAACGGAGGGCCTGCGGCGCGCCCGGCGAAAGAACGTCGGCACGCCGTAACGCCGTATTGAATTGTCACCTTCTCCGACGCCCGCGCCGGGTTACCTAGGGCGCGGGCGCCGCACACGACGCCGCCTCTGGGTCGAGTTTCTTTCCGCAAACTCGAGACAATATTATGCGACGTCGAGGTTATCATGCTAGCCAAACAAAAACGAACATTTTAACGTGTTCGAACAGTACCACGCAAAAATCTAATAGCAGGCGAGTGACGTGTCATCGCGCATGCGGGCACGCGGTCGTTCACTACGCCACGCATAGCGTAACGTTTACGTGGCACGCTACTGAAATACTCCCGAGGTTCGAGATTAGATCGACCAGCGCGCCAGTGGATGCGACCACTATATAAACACGGTTCTAATAATCGACACTCGGTCTAAAATAACCGCGTGACAAACGAAACCGAAAGTTTGTGTCGCAACGTAACGCGTCCGAATTTAGCGAGGCGGGCGCAGCGGCCTGGCGATGCACCGGCACCGGCCCGCTTGCCAAACAGCTGGCATTTCGCGTGCTAATGACACGAATAAGATATTAGTGCGGATAGACCCGAGAGCGCCGCCCCCCGCGTGGCGGCGCCGGTATTCGGAGCGCGCGTCGGATCGATATTAGTCAGCAGCGTCATAGTCGGCGACGTTTATGACCGTCGTTCAATTTTCTGGTTCATTTATAAGAACCTCAGCACCTCGTATGCGATCGCTGAGCTACGAAACATGCCTCACGCTACACACTCAAAGCGAGTCTCATTAGTAATTAATTAACGTCAAATTTTGTCGATTTCGTAAAATACAGTTTCATCGTTTTACGACAAGCGAGTCCGACCCCGACGCGGCGTACGACGCGCGCGCCAATGGCCCGCGTCGTCGCGAAGGGCGGAGGGGTCGCGGCGACACGCGCTCGCCGGGCGGGTCGGAGGTCCGGCCGCATTCCGCTCCGGCATGAAAGTGAAACCGCTCACGCCGACGCCGGCGACGCGCAGCTCAGCCGTAGAAAGTCCACGATTACATCTGATCTCGCCACCGCGGCCGCGAGCAAAAACTGCTATCGCCGACGGACGGACAAAACGCTCCCGGGAAACGAATCGCCCGCGGCGACCGCGCCGAAGAAATCGCCGACGCCTTACCGACCGTCGGCCGACTCCTTTCATCCGCAGCGACCAGCGGCTGGATCACGCTTCAGATTTCACTCGCCGCCGGCCGTGCGAGGGCGACCCGGCGCCGACGCGACCCGGACGCCTCGAGAAGTGAAACAGATCATCGGGCAGTTTTGACGATTCGCAATTCGAACGTAAATGGGACGGCAGATGAAATTAAGTAAACGGATGCCTGTATAACTTCAATCTCCGACTGTGCGAAGCGAACTAACCGTATTATTGGCGTAGGGTCACCGAATAAGACCGAACTCGGCACATCCCGCCGACTTTCACTTTCGGCCGGTATGACCTGACGTGACACGACATGCTGTGGCGTGCGCCAGCGCCGGCGAATGTCTCATATCGATTTAAAATACATATGTAAAATTTTCAAAATATTTAATTGTTGTCACTGACCCTATTTTATATTTACACAACCGAAAATGTTACAGAGTGACATAACACCAAGAAATATAGTTTTTACTTTATTTTAAACATTTAAAAATAATATTAAAACGAGTTGTGTAAACCCACAAGTCGGCTCGTCATCGACGGCGGTACCTTATTGGCCGGACGACAATAAGCGGGGAAACGAAACCGATCGGCCGTAATGAGGCGGTCGGAACCGGTCGTGGGCGGGCGGCGCCGCTGAAACGGCAGCCGGACCCACAAAAAGTGCGATTACTGGAGCGACTAAGGTTTGACGCGCGACAAACGCAACCAGACATCGCGTCGCGTCGCCAGGTGGAGAGCGGTGCGCGGCCTTGCGCGGCCGCGGGCACGCGCTGACCGCCGCGCCGCCAGCGCCGTCGTCGCGTGTCGGCGCTGTGACGACCTGCTTACGCACTTTGGAAAATTACACTCCCCATCACGAAGAAGCTGAAGAGCCGAGAAGTACTTTGCCAGCGCTATTTGGTACCATTGTCCTTACCTTTATTCAGTTACTCGTATGACAACCGGGATGACAAGAGGAAATGATACACCTAATAGCAACGCTCGTAAAGTACGAACGATCTTATGTCTCGATTGACAACGCAAACACATTTTAAGACTTCAATCTGCGGCAAACGTAGACTAGACAAGTGTGAATATAGTCCTTGAAGTTTGTTATCGCTCAATTATCGATTTACCGGATCGGAATTGTATAAAAACGTATAAGGTGAACGTTGAAGACATACAAATCGTCCGCATCAATATACTGCCGGTTACCAAATCGGAGAATACATATTTATCACGCCGCGACTGCCATTAAATACGCTTACGTTCCATTTGTCACTGACCAATTAGTAGCGAAATCGTTATCGCAAGGCCGCGGGCGCGGCGTTTTGATATGGTCACATTTTAAAAACGAATCTATTTAGACGTATTAAATTGATCACCAAACGGCGGGTACAATAATTTCATTGACAGCTCGCATACATTTTGTATCAATATATATTAAAAAAATAAAACGTGATCGTCATTTTTCCTACATATTCTAATAAGATGTTGCGTAATTAACCTTATGTATCTATAGATTGTACTAATGTCACAAAAGGTGAAAAAAGATAACGGAAATATTTGTGTATTATCTCTGTGTCTTATTAATAGATGCGATTTGCAAATAAAATAAAGAGGTTATTCTATATGTGCTTTAACTTTTATTTTTAAGTTTTAGAAATATGACATTCCTTAAATATTTTAACTTATGCTACATTGTTTTTTTTTTTCCATAGATAGGTCCCTGTGGATGTTAATAATGCCAAAAATTACTGAATCACATTTAAATATTTCTTCATAAACTTTACAAATATTATAAAAAGTGTAACAATAAAGTAATACAAATTAATAATTTATCTGCTTCTTAAAAAGATGCATTGTGAATTAATTACATTTAAATTGTAGCTTTGTTAGTATGCACAGATAGAAATTGTAAAAAAAGACACCACTAGATATCTATTTTCATCTATTAGGTACATTAAATTTGAGAAAATTTGAGATTATATTAAAAAAGGAAAGTTGTCCAAGATATTTTTCTGCAATGCCATGTCCACACACATCAATACATTTGAATATTTTATGATGATTATACAAACCCTTGATCCATTTAAATTAACCTTTATATAATTGCCACACTTCTTACTGTTTCAACATGCTGATGTTGAGATATTCATACAAACAATATTTATATTTTTTCGTAATATATAGAATACTCTTTACACATTATATTACTTTATTTAGATGGATTATCATTGCATAACTATTAAATTTCAAAACAAAGAGCAAACTGATACTTCATATGTTATTTTTATTTTGGTAAAATATACATAGTTCATTTACAGCAACATTATTTTTATTTCAGAATGCAATATGTAATTAAATTTATTAAAAGTTCCTTTTTAAATTTTAGTATCGACTTTTGGGATTTTCATAACCACATTCTGACAATTGATACACACTGAAGTTATCACTTTTTAACACAATTTTTAAATTATTGTTGTGTTATGTTATTGTGACTTAATTTTGTGTGCTTTGATGGTATTCAAAGCAATGCTTTCTTTTTTATTTACTATAAAAATAAGCAATATTTTTCACAATAAAATTTATTTCATTGATATATTATGGATAAGAACAATAACCCACATGTCAGAACATACAATGTTTTTAAAAAGTGTATTCGTTTTGATTTATAAATTGAACCATCTAATCAAAAAACAATCAGTAACTTATTTATGGCTGTTGTGGACTATAATCAGATTATTGATCCATTATAAGATCTTTTAAAGGCTTTAAAAAAATATTGCTCATATTTTTAACAAAAATTCAGTTTTAGTAATCACATCTCAAAATTATTTAAAATTGACAATCATACATGGCTTAATTTGCCATGAATGGCAATTTGCATTTAACTTTTGCAATATTTTTATGATGTCAACATTTTTTAACAGAAACTTTTATAAATATAATATATTGCATGCATCAAGCTATTACATCTTTAGTCTATTTTTTCAAAGTAACAACTGTAATTGCTTTACTGATCTGTAAATTCCTTTCGATCGTGTATTGCCATTGCATATTCAACATAATATTTATATATATATATATATATATAATTTGATTAAAAAATAATCATTATGATTAAAGGCAGTCTTAAGCAGTTTCAATTGAAATCATGAGATTTGGATTTGTACTTTTTTGTTCTTAGTAAGTTTTTGTAAAAGAACAATATGAATAATCATAAATTATGTAAAATAATGCTCCAGTACCAATAAACAAAAATACTAATAAATTCTGATTTATTTCTCCATTGTGATACAGTAGTGTAACTTAGATGGATTTTAGCGACTTTTTCAGAATTATAATGGAAATCACAGTACGAAAAAAAGAAAAGTAGAAATAAACATTAATCTTTATTCAGAAATCAATTAATTTTGTTTTTTAGCATTTTAAATTACAATAATTGGTACATACTTTCTGTTTTTCGAAATACTTCTATTGTAGAATTAAATCATTTAAAAAAATAGCTATAGTAATTTATGCAACATTTGAAATTATTAAAATTTATATTAATTATAATTGACAAAATCTACATTGATATTTAAAACAATTAATTTGAATTACATGTTGTGTTAACAATCTTCAACTTTATCAAGTGTTCAAAGGTATACACAATCATAATCTATTCTATCAAAATAGATAAGTGTAGTGACGGGGTAAATTCCTGTAAACAATATCTACTCCACTATTTTATGCCAACCTTGCACCTGCCTGTTACAGATAAACATCAACCAATGTGTGAAGTATGATAAAATGAATTGCATAGAATACTAATGGAACAAGAACACATTATAATTAGTATGGTGAAGACATGGTGAACACAATGAATCATTATGACATTACTAAAGGAAAAATATTCATGAAATCATCATGAATTCTGTGGAATAGTTTGTAAAATGTCCATAATATAGCGAATAGGATAAATTCTTATTGTATTTAGATAATAATTTTAAAATAATCATTTTTAAAAATTGATAAGACTGGTGCATTAGCCTGCATAAAAATTTACAAACCTTGCAAAAGGACGTTCTTCCACGTGGTAAACATGGGTAATGGGCTCGGTGCGCATGACGGCTCGCAGCCTCTCCTCGGACAGCTCCAGCAGGCCGTCGCTCGCGGTCTTGAAGTCCGCCTTGGTCAAACCACTCAGGACACTCATTTTGGACGTGTACACGACTAACGGCCGGGCACGATAAGACGACGCTCGATAATCAACGTCACTCGGTCCTTATAAGTAACGAATAAGGTAACACTTATCGGTACGCGAAAGGCATCAATTAGGCCACGGGAAACATTTTAATGCCTCCGGTTTCTCAAAAGGCAACCGAGTGCTCTCCCTTGTCATTGCGAGAAGCGGTTACGGTTCTCATTCAAACGTTGCACATTTAACTGACACGAATTATGTATGCATGCATATCACTTCATCATTCAAATGCAACGAAAAGCGATTCGATTATTTACACAGGTTAAATGAAGTTTAAAAAAAAACTTTGTAAAGTCGAGACGCGCGACACCTGCGCATCGACGAGTCGACCGCACTTCGCCGTACACGTTTCCGTCTGGCGCTGTCGCCGATTCAAAGATCGTTTGGCTCGTTTGACGTTTCCAAGTTCGAAAGTTGCGAGGCCAACGCTACGTAGGTAACTTACTTGTCACAACTTTATGCATGTAATCTATAGATGGCGTCATTTATAAGAGTTAATAAATTTCATTTTATAAAAAAATGAATATAATTTAGCTATATAATAAACAATAGAATGAAAAGGTTAATTTGATATTTTTAACGATAAATGAAGATAACATAGGCAATGTGTCTTTTTTTCTTTGTTATTTGTGAACACATTGTTTTAACCTCGTTAATAAAACTAGGCCAATTGAAAACCTATTCTGAAAATATTAAAATGTTTACTGTACTCAAGTAACTATTTTTAAAATGCCAGTTACCATTAATGTTTAACAAGTAAATGATGTTTAGTGAATTAAAAAATATATTCAATTATGCAGTACCTAAATTTTTGCACAACCATGCCACAAAGACTCTAACCAAATAAAACTGGCAAAATATCAGGGATCATGAAGTTGATTATGTTTTATTGATTAATTGTCCTTACGGTTTTACAACGAAAGTTGTATTATTGTTTCTGTAAAAATAATTGTTGTATATGGTGGCTCCACCTATTGCAGAAGTTTTGCGGCACATCATCCAAATAAAGTCACATTAATTTTATTTTAAAGGCTCGTAAATTTGCGTTTGACATTATTTATTAAAATACAAAAAAAGTCAATTTTATAAAATTTTACTAATATAGGTATATTTCTTTCCATTATTATTATTCTTTTAAATTGTTCTAGAATTAAAAATATTTCAGATATTGATCAATCGAAGATAATGATTTTCTATATTAAATTGTAAGGAATACCTACAACTTTTGAAAGACTTTTAAAATAAGGTAAAGCTTAAGTAGGCTAAGCTCGCGATTTTGAACGCCCCAATTACTTCAAGTAATAATGTTGTTTGAAGACGTGGATATATCATAAAAAATATATATTTGTCTTTATGCGAGAATAAAATAAAATTATACGCATTTAACTTTTTAATAAAAAAATCGTGCCCGTACTTACGTACACGCGTGAGAAGTTATACTTCTTTGGCGTCATTAAAAAAGTTTTAATTGCATGCAAATAATTAATTACAATAAAATAATAAAAGGACTGGAAAAGGACAGTCAACACAATCAATAAAGATCAGTTTAAATTTTAAAAATTAAATAAATAAATAATTATTTTCTTACATTAAGTGTAACATAAATTCTCTCATTATTCGAAATTCGAATTCTGAGCGGGCAGCTTCAACCTGTTAATTTTATGTTACAGTGATGCGTGCGCATCTTAAAATTTCTCTCTCATCATTTTTTCATAATGCGCCTAAAGAAGTATAACTTCAAAAAATGAGGCCGTTACGGGATTCAGATCAGATGTGAAACATCTAATTTGATGATCATTCAAATAATATATACAAAAGCCAAAGATGAGATAAAGTAAATGAATAATACTGTCACTTGCTATTTTTTCACTACAATATAAAAATGTCATTCATTCGATAAGTGTTCGACTATATGAAATTATAAATATTTGAAGCTATAAATAAAACTAGAAGTTATTTGCGTAAGTTTCATACTTACGGGCTAATTTTCTTTTTTTTTTATGTTGCACGAGCAAAATTACACATTATTTTGTATACAGTGATATTTTATTTAGTACCAAACTTGCAATAAACATCTTAAATTAAATAGAGGCTGACTGGAGATTTATTTTCCTATGATCATTAGAACGGCGTATTTCAATTTTCGAAAAGAATCTGTTAATGTGTCACATGTGAAAAAAAAAAATCTGTTGGCAACCTTGTTAACATACGGTTCTCCATTACGTCAATGTTGCGAAGTTAAGTTTTCATAGCTGAAAAATTTTATTCTAATCACAGAAGTTCTGAGTTGTTGTTAAAATGCCGAAACTTTTGTAAGATCTTGTCTTCAGAAGCGTACTTCAAACCATTTTAATCCTCCATCTTTGAATTTTCTATATGTTCTCTGAGTTTTATAGATTTTTTTATGCGAAACACCTAATGGTCTAGACGGAAATAAAAATGTCCCGAATACGTGACGTCGCAAAGTGCCATTCGAAAGTCGGTTCTTGTCAGCTATTAATATTTTATTAAAGGTATTACCTATGGTAGTAAATAAAACAGTTGTAAGCTATGTGCCATAGAGAAATATGAATATACACCTATCTGCATTAATCAAAATGATGTCTTAGTTGTGTACCTACGAAATTTATAAACAATAAACAAAATCTATTGATATTTTGATTAAAATAAACTTTTTTAATGCGTTTCTAATTTATCGTTAAATGGCACTGAAATTTAAAAATATGAAAGAAATATGAATTTTGAAAATAGACGATGCTATAGAATTTAATTACCAGTTATTTTAAAGTGACATCTATGAATTTAGATTTAAACTAATAGGAATAGGATCACTATCACTTCGTTGCACGTATGTCTGTCAAAACCGTATTTCTCAGGTAGAGATATTATTTGGGAAGTAATACCAAATATTCAAGTCTGCAATCTCTTGGAGTTGTGAAAAAATCAAACATCTAAATCAACGTAATCAAAGGATACGGTCGTTTGTGCCGCATATTTCGTTATTCACAAGGGAATCAAATCCTATAAGGTATTTCCCATTGACTTAGAACCATGAAATTTGGCAAGACAGAAAAATCTGAAAGCCGTTAATTTGTAGTTATACCAATATTAAATTTTTTCGTTGTTACAAACTTGCAGTCGGAGCATGGACTGTGATTAGATCGATACAGGGTAAAATATTTTTTACTTCGCAAGTTTTCATAGGAAAACTTATAATTTTCAAACACTCGGATATTAAAAAAAAAGAGCTGAAGTTTCGGTGAATATCTTACCGAAACGAAACTGCCTCTATGAAAAGTTAGTTTCGAAAGCGTCGCAATTGCATAAAATTAAAACGCGGGAGAGAACAAGGGTTGGGAGGCACTGAACCCACTCATTGCATTATTTGCAGGCAATTCAGAGCGGCAGTTTCGTGCGTTGTACTATATGTTTTAAGTGGACGGGGGACGGCCAGGTAAAAATGTTAGTCAACAATTTTGATAAAAAAATTTAATTTTATTTTTATTATGGCAAAAAGAATTTGGGCAACTGCTGTCACTGCTTTTCGATATCGAGCTAATGTAATTGTTTATGGTGTGTCAAATCAGTGTGATATTTGGCACACCGTAAACAACCTGAAAATGACAATCAATGGACTTATTACAGTGTAAATGTGCATTATGACTCGTACGTATAGAGAAGTATGAATACGTCGTGAGTATTGCAGCGTACTGGATTACTTTGAGGAAATTTAGTCGTTTAAGCAAGATAGGAGCAGTAGGTATAGCCGTTCTTTCATACTGCTTATTTGTTCAACTCTAAATATTTATTTAAACATAATCAACTACAATACCGACTTATTATACCAACAAACACATAGTTATAATTATTATCCTATAAGAGCCGTGTATTTTTTCAGGATAAAAAGTAGCTTATATATTACTGTTCAGTCTATAAACACCTCTATTCAAGTACCATGACGAGCCCTCGCTCAGCTGACACGTGGAAAAGAACAAAACACATATATCAAATTTATAAATTATTTGAGATTGGGGTAAGGTTTTTTTTCTAAATTATTGTTAGTTAAATTTTATTAATGAAAGTTCTATGGACACATATTCATGAAATTTGGGTTCACTAAATGCTTTGTCTTAGTTTTCGCCATTTGTGTAATATGTAATTTAAGCATATAAATGACAAGGATATCTTACACAATTAAAATTTCGCATATAGGTTAAGTTTAATGGAAAGTGTTGTGGATTCATTATTTTTGGAAACATCTTTTTTTAAAAACAACTACAAGCATGTTTTATATGTAAGACTATATAAATGTAGTAACCAAATGTAAGTATCTATCTTACTGGCAAAATTTTTAAGTCTCACTCATACTGATATAAAAATATAGATTTGCATTAGAAAAAAAATATGATTTAATGATGATACCCTGTATAAATATTTATCTGCCTATTCCAATTCCGAACCAAATACAGTTTTGAAGCAATATTTTTTCCAAAAGTTTCATGATTACATTGTCAATATTTACAACCGGGATCTACCAGATTTTTTTTAATTCATTGTGAGGACCCTCCACCTCCACCCCTAACTTTTTTCTCTCCTCCACCCAGATGACCCCACCTCCATTCCCAACTCTGGGAACCTTTGTGTATTTGTTCTCCTAATCTCTTCCCTGCACCCCTGCCATTTCATTCTTTTCTCCATCATTCTTCTCTAACTTTCTCTAGATCCTATATCTCCTCCTCTTTCTTGGTCCGCACTTATACACCATATCAAATGAGTTCACAACAGTTAATGTAAAGTTATCCACATCCGCAACTGAAATATGCAAATGTAAAACTCATTTGTTAAAGAACCAAAGTTTCAAAATTTTGTAAATTGAAAATACGAGTTTGACATTTCTTTGGTATATATATCTAGCTTTTTGTCTTTCAAAACATTAAGAACATAAAAGCGAGCGAAACCCTTGGTTATATTATTCTTCTTAAAATATCAGAATATACTCGAGGAAGAATTCGTAGGGTCCCCGTAATGCATTTCAATATCAAAATTATGTATAAAATTCGCGACAGAAGTTTAAAATATCAAGTATTATATAGCTAACTTTAAAGTAATACAGTTAATCATATTTTATTTTCATTTTATAAAATTAAGGTACACTAACCACAATATTCTATAAATAATTTATGATTCATGTTCACAATTTTTAAAGGAATATGTGGAAGGCGACAGAAAGAACAGATAGCTATCTAGTCATCCATAGATATGTAGAGATTACCATAAAATATGAAACAGTATCAATAGATAGATTATCTTTTGTTACTGTTTAGCTATCAATAAGCATAGGTATGATATAGGAAATGACTGGTAGTCGTCTATAATAACCTTAGTTAATCTATCAAAAGTCTGTATTGTTAACACTTAACCAAATTTTTCTAATACATGATCTATTGTACTTAATTAGATTTTAATATAATAAAAGTTCATTTAAAACAACACAAAAATAAAAAACAAACTTGCACATTAATAATAATCGATTATGATGAAAATAATAGATTGAAGAGAGTGCATAGATCAACATATCCAGTTTTGGTGGTAGTTCCGAGGGTATGATATAAAGTATTAGTAGCAAATGTTTAAAATACAAAAAAAATAAATTGTACTTATACCATTCATATATTTGAAAATAACTGATTTGTCCATATTGACAGAGTAATCATGTTTCCTGCACTTGTTCAATGTCCATTCTTAACCCACATCACTATATCAATTGCAATTTGGGCAGATTATGATTATGTAGTAATCGCACTTTCGCAACTTCATACATGTGGAGTTAATTTTAGCAGCCTTCCGCATTACTTAAACGCGATTAAAGATTTTCAGAACATGTTAAAGATTTTCTCTCCTACTTGGATAAAAGAAATCTTGTGTGTTATGCCAGGACATAAATTCACATCTATACAAGATTTCATTATTTATTTTAAATACATCCAGTAAAAGCACTTTTTGAAGGTGGTTAATTCTTTGCAAGTTTAGTTTTTTGAAAGGGTTCTTAGTTCTTTAATTGTAATTAGATGTATACATCTCTATTTAAATAGATATTACGATTGCAGCAAACCCAAAACAAAATATGATACAAAGAAAAATAAATGTCAGACATTCGTATTTCATTGCAAACCTTTTTTTTATAAACAATGAAGAAATTGTACATAAAATTCATCTAATATTACTTGTTTTACTCTTCCCATAACTGATATAATCAAAGCTTTAAATTTACCAACTCCATTAAGAGCAATACATAATTTACCATGAGTAGATAGGTATACTGGTGTTGGCAGACCAATTCTATTTAAGTTTTTTAATTGTATTTTTTAATGAGAATAGGCAGGGGCGTATGACATATCACTTTGCCAAATTGTGAGTCTACAGCTCCAGTAAACATTGACTCTTGTGACATGCACTGGTCATCAACAGACAGCTAACCAGATACTGAAGTCCCACTGCAAGTTTTATGTTTTGATCTTTTTGACAGAACAAAAACACTTAGGGTCTGTATTAATGCTAATAAAAGCTAAAGTGATTTTTAAACTTTGTGTCTGTTGCATGTTTTTATTGGTGTTATAAAAAACGACTGCATGTGTTCATTTTGTAGGCTAAAAAAACTGTTCATATATACATAACATTTATGTTTGTATTGTGTTTAGAAAATCAGATATATACTTTGCATAAACAGAACTATAGATGAAAAAATGGCAGTTGTCAAAAATTTTAATAATACTTAGTGTACACCTTATTGTTTAATAAACTTTAACAATATAATATATATAACGTCATGAAGATCCTAAAAATTCATTGGCAATTTCAATAATTTGCTTCACTTCTGATTCTGACAACCTCTCTTCACTTTCTTGTACAATCTGTAAAAATAAAACATATGATAAACACCCAATTCTAATACCACATAATGGTTTATTGTAGTTACATAAACATCATAGTTACCTATGAGGTTTTTACAAGTCGCACTTCCAAGATATTGTATATTAAATATTAATAATAAAATGATTTGTAGTATGAATATCTGTTACCAGTTATGGTAAGATATTTGTTGGGTAAGGTAATTTCCTAATTCATACCTTATCTCTAACTTGCAGCCAAGTGGAATAGAGAAACCACTATACGCTTGAAACAATGAAAGAGATCAATCAAAATAATTGTTAAGGAAATGCAAACAAAACATTGAATATTATTTAATTATTATGTTGTCACCAAGCATTAACCACCTGTTTCAGAATATTGAGTTAAAAAAAAGGATTTTTGTTCCTTTATTTTAAAATTAAATCATTTCTTTTTTTCAGATATAATTTTAATTTCATTAGTACCTTGTTGATTTTTGTTGCTTTTAATTATCACTATTTCATTTCTGCTTTTTAGTCAACAACTTGTAATTATTGTATAGATATCATTTTAAAAAGTAAGTAATAATCCTGGATATGAGTGTAGCTCAAATTTCTACACAATTTTTATAGAAATATATTAAGTTGGGGAAAAAAGGTTTTTCATATTTCATAAATGAAAAGTTGCAGTAAAATCACTTAGATTGTGCTGTTTGTATCTGGCTAGTTGTGATACCATTAAATAGATGACATTTTTAAATAAGAAAAATAAAAAGTAAAAACGGTGTCCAGGTATTTTACTATTATTTTTTTGTCTCTAAAATGAGTGAATCTGATATAGAAATTCAATGCATTTTAAAGTTTCATTACAAAACAGGGAAAATCGCCATACAAGCCGTAAAAAAAATTTGTGATGTTTATAGACCCAATGTAGTGTCTGTAAAAGTAGCACAAATCCAGTTCAAGCATTTTCAGTCCAGTAATTTTGATGTTAAAGATGAAGTTTGCTCAGGTCGACCTGTTACGAATAAAGTCTATGCCATTTTGGAAAAAATAGAACAAGAACGACATATTAGTTTTCATGACATAACTGAACAGCTTGGATTTGACCACAAAATGACTCATTTGAAAAAAGCTGGATATACAAAAAAGTGCTCGATACTTCAGTCCCACAAAAGCTCACTAAAAGAAATCTAATGAATTGAGTACTAATTTGCGATTCTCTATTAATGAAACTTAATGAAACTGAGTCGATTTTGAAAAGATTGATGACTGGTAATGAAAAAATGCATTACCTATGACAAGACGGTGTGAAAAAGATCATGCTCAAAAGATAATAAAGCTCCACAGATTATACTGAAACCCGGATTAACTCACTATAAGTTGATGTTAATTATTATTAACAGTTAGTGGAATAGAAAGGACATTATGCATTATGGGCTTTTGCTGCCGGACAAAACCATCAATTTGGATCTCTATTGCCAACAAATGATGAGATGATCAAGCAAGAAGTAGAGACAAAATGGTTGGAATTGATCAACAGAAAGGATGTCGATTTTCACCAAGTAAGTAGTGTTAGGTTAACATTAAGAAAGGACTGTTAAAACTTATCACAGTTTTTTGATCAAAAATCCTATTGCTACAGAAATGGGATTATGTCACTACCTACAAAGTGGCATATGTATATTATAATTAAATGTAAATAAAATATGATGAAAAATTATCTTGAACTTGTATATAAAATATGAAAAAACTTTTTTTCCAACCCGATACATGTAATCGATGGGAAATTTTATATGTTAATTTTAATGTTTCGATTACAGTTCTATCAGAAAAACAGTTTTTGAGTTATATTGGAAAAACCTTTATTTTGTGATAATATATTGCAAAAAGTCTTGTCATAGATCATAAACCAATTGAACGGAACATCTTCAAGATATCCTAGAATTTTTGAGATTAAACAAATTTTAATTTTTATAGAATAAAATATACAATGAATTTGTAAAGAACATCATCAATTAGTTTTGAAACTTATATGTTACTAGCTGTCCCGGCAGACGTCGTCCTGCCCGAAAAAGCTTTAAGCTTTAAGCGATATGCCGACAGCAGCGCCACCTACCGAGTCCAATTGTGTTTTGAAATCATCCAGGGACACATTGGAATATACATAGAAAATTTCATCCCAATCGGTCCAGCCGTTTAGGAGTTCACTGTCAACACATGTACAGAAGAATTATATATATAAAGACTAGTTGATTTCTGGAGTAAACTACAACAATCCACAATTAAGTACATTATAACATTCATAAGCATTGAAATATTTAAACAGCATCTAAAACATTTTAGATGGTTTCTTTTTGATTCACATAATTAATATGAGTGATACTAGTACAATGATATTGATAGGCCACACATTGACAGTGCTCAGTTGTTTTAAACAAGGATCCAGTCATATGTATTTAATTACTACAAGAATTACATGTGTAAATGCTCCAAAATTGCTAAGATTGATTTCTACTACTCAGATTTATACCTTTCATTTGACTTTGTTCTTATGAATGTAGTGTATAAATTCACCATGTTTTTATGATAATAATGTTAATTTATATTTGAATTTCAAATTACTTCTCAGAAAATTAAGAATAATACTACTCCCGACAAACATGAGGTCCTCTACAATTACTATATTATAGATCCCTAATACCAATACAATACACATTTACAAATGACATAGGAATAGAAAAAAGATGCAAGGGTTCCTTCACAAAGAAAAAAATACATTATGAACTTATCCACAAAGTATTAAATTTTAATTATTCACATTGGCATTTTTAAAATCATCTAATATGTATTAAACATGGTTATTTTGGTACTGAAAAAAGAAGTTTTAACACCTTTCCTTTAGTAATTAGGTGACTTTTATTAGGTGAATTTAAAATTAATAAATGAACATTAAGTTCATTTATTGGAAAATGGATGGAACAATTTATTGCCAACTGTAGACAGATAATGGATAATAAGATATTTGCAAGAAACTAGACCCCCTTATGTCAGAATATTTTTAATAGCTTAAGGGTTGAAACTTTTGCATGTATTAGCTGCCATTCCGAATCAAATAGGCATTCAGTCATATTTTAATTCACAGTAGCAAGAATCAGCATAATATCATTAAATTGAATCAGCCCATGTTCATAGTTTAGTCGATTACTTCATAATGATATTTTAAATATCTCTTTTTAATGTGAGATGCCAGTGCTGATAATTCATTAGAGCTGTAACCTGATAAGACATTTTTTATTCTCATTGATTCGGTTGTTTACCTGTACAAAACTACTCAAAACAATTGTAGTCAATAAAATTAGTCATTCAAAAACTAACCAATTGTATTTCCAATTCTGTTTTAGGTGGAGTGTTAACCATCATCAGTTTTTCAATTTTAGTTAACTTAAACGCCTTCATTGCTTCTAAAAATTTTTCAATTGCATCTGCATTTTGTGTTTTACATTCTGTATCTTGTAGGTATCGTAAAGTCTGTAAATAAACATTAAATACATTTATTTCCATATATAAAAAAAATATTGGCTCTACAAGGGGTCAATTTAATTAATACTTACACAATATATTCTGTGAATATGAATTACCTAGGTTCATAAATATAAAATTTAATAATAACTCGAGCACATAGCCACATATATGGTTAAAATTTTGAGTTTCTTTTTTAGCATTAAACCAATACATGTAGTGATTATAAGTAATTCTACAATAAGAAATTTGACGTCCATAGAGGATGTGGCCAAAGAGAAAAGTTGAAGGTTTTTTATTAAATATTGAAATTATGATTTTAGTCCCATTTATGTACCTTTTTATATAAGGGCATGTCATTTTAGATATATTTTGTTACTTTTTAAAAAGCCAGGGTAAATACACATCGGGCAGGGTAGAGACATCAAGATCAGGGTAGATTTGTATTTGACTATACTATTTGCGCTGTAGCATGGTGCGGGTGACAGTTTCAGTAATGTTTCGTTTCACACTTGAATGTTGCCGCGATTTACAAATTATGACTTAACATTTCAGCTATACCACATTAGTAATATATTAAATGGTTATTACTGTAGCAAATTCGATTAAATCCAACTAGAATGTTCTAGTCTACAAAAAAAATCATATTGAAACAAAAATTAAGCAAATTGTTATGTGTATAATGCAACGTCATAGACGTATTTAGTGATGGGATGTAATACTACGACGGATAGTCGATGTTTTTGAATAAAAAACGTATATTGTATGTAGTTCAATTTTTATTGTTAAAAGTCTATAATTATATAAATGAAACAACCCAACATATATAGGGTAAGTTTGCCTAAAAGGTTTCTAAAAAAAATATATTTTATTCGTCTAAACTCATAGCAGAATCAGAAACATCTGAATTGTCACTAAATTCATCATCTGAATCTGTGACAGATATTATTAATGATGACTCCATTATGTTGTCAATATGGATGTCACGATCCCAATCAGACATAATGTCGATAAAAGATGACGATAAAAATGAATTGCATAACGTCACATCCCTAGTCATGTGGTACTGACAGATGTCAACGTCCTACAGGCAAGTGTCACCCGCACCATGCTACAGCGCAAAGAGTATAGAGGAGAGAATATACCAATGTTAAAATTGAACATCTTGAAAAATTATTTGCCATAGTCATGAAATGAAAATATTCATATTTCTAATGAAGTATCTATTAAGTATTAATAATAAACTTGGTAAATTTCATACAAATAAGATTTAGAGATTTTCATTATGTTAAATTGTTATATATAAATATAGTTCAACTGATAAGTAAAATTAAAGTGATTATGTATTACCTATATGCATACCTCATATGTTACCGTAGCGAGAGACCCTTCACGCATATGTTTCTTCTGAGTATTGTCTTTTAGTTGTTGAAGAAATTTTATTACTTCATAATTACATAAAAATGCTGAATTTCCTTTAATCCTGTAAGTAAGTACAGTGTTAATGGCAGATAAACCTAGGACAGATAGGTCCTATACTCATTACTCATGATCTCATGTAGTAGAGAATAGTGGAATGAACTTAATAATGAAGGTTAATAATGAGATCCAGATATTTTGATTTGTAATGCTTATTATTGCCAAGTAGTGGGGATAGCATCAGTGTTTTGATCGTGTGCTGGCGTCCTTCATTCCGCTGAATCAGTATCGTATGAATCGGCGCTGAGATAGAAGCTTTCATTGTTGTTGTCACCCACAGAGACCGACAACACCAACGAATTAATAGACAAAATAAATATAACTCAATTACAGGAATTTATAACAACATACGCTACCTGAACTATAGGAAATGATACATCCGGAGTAGATAATGAAACCACAACGTTTGAACACTTTACATTTATTATCTGTTTATGAAAAAATTATGCCCAACACCACTATTAAAAATCTAAGAAGAAAGATAATATTTTACAAAATATTATGATATTTATAACAAAATTTCTAAAGGGAATAAGGTATTAATAATATCGTTATGGTCAAACAATGCCAATGACAAATATGTATTAGTTTCTTTCAATGGAAAGTTATGTAAATAACAGCAAGTCACTATAAGTATTGCAGCTTTTTCTGCTTTTCATAACTAGAGCAATAATAATTGCCACACAATTTTTTTTTCTTATACACATCCATTCTGTGCAAAATTCATATTTGTAATGACACAAAATGTAATGAACATTTGTGGATGTTGAAATAATGATGATATTATTGTCGATATTGACTCATTATATTAACAGAAGTGATCATTAAACTGATAATGTGCGGGTCAATATTTGCACTATAAGAATCAATATTTAATATTTTATTTACTTAATAATTTATGATTGGTATTTAGTTTTATTTACATTGTCAATAAAGATCTCTTTCAATGCAGAAAAATAATCATAGAAAATAATTATTATATATTACAAAATTAAAGTTCCAAGTATACATGAAAAATAAATCAAAGGTATTTGTTGATGCCTAATGTAAAACCATTATACAAGTACATAGAGAATATTACTTAATGTGGGAATGTTTAGAGAGAAGTAGAAAGTTTTTCTTTGTTCATATTAATATGCACCAATTAGTTTAAGTTTTTGTTTGCTTTGTATCATAATATGGCATTTTACAATTTTCGAATTGAATAAAAATGACATTTTCACTTTTACCATACCATACCATACTCAAAAGGACCAATGGAATCATATTATCAATGCTTTAGTTTCTGGCCATACATCATCACAGGATCGTATCTTTTGAACTGTTATAGGATGGTACTTGATATTTTTGGACTATGTATTACTATGGCCACTATAGTAACAAATAATAAAAATAAAATACAATTTAAAATAAAAATCCTACGCAGACTTTATGTATTAAAAAAGGGTCAAATTTTAATCACTCAAAACCAACAAGCTTGCTTGAAAAAATTGATAGATGTCAGTAAAGCAATAGATATATAAAGATCGTACCATGAGGAACTCAGGTCTCTGCTTAACCTTTTAGGAAATAGACACAAATTTATATTGTTTTTTAACATCATCTAATACCTTTTAAAATTAAAAAAGGTCCCATTCAAAAACATATTATCTTGGCATTTTTTTGCTCAACCTTAATTTTTTATACTTATTTTCAAAATTCTATATACAAAGAGTACTAAATGACTCTATTACTAAGGCTTTGCTGTCTGTCCGTCCATAGTCACAGGGCTGTATCTTTTAAACCATATTTGGTAGACACAATTTTCACACAATATAACTGATAGCAAAGTCACGCGCATTTGCAACTTCTGTACCTATTTAGTCTGATTTCTGTGACCATACTCACCATAATTTATTCATATCAAATTGAAAGACTAGAAACTTAAACCCTTCACACTGGCTTAGTGTGGGTCAAGGACTGCCAAATCCGTTGCCGCCAATGCAGTGCCAAAGTCTAGCCGGTGGCTTAATATGCTCTCCAAGGTATGGAGAGTAGTTTATTTTACTTCAGTTAAAAACTAATCGCTCAATCAGAATCGAAACGTTTTGATTTGAAAGTAATGCTCTAACCACCAAGTCAACACAGATATTTTACGACAATAAACTTAATACTTTAAGAGGCTTTAAGACTACAACAAACCGGGTTTCAGAATCCCGGAATATATCTTGGACTGTAAATATTGGAAGTTGGGCAATCTCAAAGATTTTAATCTTTGGGCAATCTCTATTACCAATTACAACTATACGCTAACGGAACAAATCAAACAAACGTTGAGATAGTCATTCTGCAACTGTGACAAAATCGATTATCTACTTTGAATAATGTAATGAAAAATCGAAAAACTGATACAAAATATTTAAAAGATTTTAGACAAGTACTTACGTCTCCATTTTTAATTCAAATCATTAGGATATCGACATTAAAATGATTACTAACAAGCATAAAACAATACTATCTATATATAATTTTCTATTAACCCGTATGAAACCAATGAAAAATTTCGTAGATTATAACAAAAACAGATTACACAGAACAATAATATACTAGATTAAATGCCAAAGACTATAGTAGTAAAACCAGAAGGAAACCATTTTAGTTGATGAACAAAGGACTACAGCTTTATTGGATTTTTTTTTCAATCTATGTAGAGTAACAGTTATTAAACCAAGTCATATGACATGAGTTTATCTAATAGATGTTGAAGTAATGATTTTTAACATTAGCAACATCGTTTTTAAGAAAATTATGATATTTTTTGAGCTTTTGTTGTATTTTGATCAATAAAGCCTTGTGTTGGTTGATTGTGCGTTATATTTGTTCCGATTTGATTGTGGAATGAGTCCAACAAGTTCATTAATAATACGACATATTATTAAAGTAAGTATAAAAAATGGGAGTTATCGTAAAAAAAAGAAAAGTTACAACCGTTTCATTAACCAAAAAGATATGTTTACTTGACTTTTAAAATTATTTTCTTGTTGTGTATTTGTATATGTTTATATATGTACCTAGGCTTAAATTTATTTTTTCATTGTAAGTTATTTCTGTTTCAAATATGATTGAACACTACCTGTCGAAAAACGTGCTTAATTGTTTTTTAATTTTTTTTAGACAATTTCATTAGTTATTGCAATATTTTTGCCTTTTTTTGCCTTTTTTATACACAAATTTAACACCAGAGTGCCCAAATTTCAGCAATAGTACACTGCTTCTATATTTCCTGAACAGTCCATATACAAAAATAGGTCTTAAATAAATGAAAGCATATCAGATGACCTAGGAATAAAATACTTTTATTATAATTTGTATGACTGCCAAGAATCTTTATTAATGACAATCCAAAAGAATTGTAAGAATCAGATAAAGTGCAACCGAATTAATTTGAAGATTAGGGTCTATGCCATTAACCAAATATGACGTAATGTGTGTGGCACTTTAGTAAAAATATATTGTCTGTATATTTTTGCGGAAATATATTGTCTAACAATACGTGTATAAAAATTACGTAATGTCCTAATGTTTAGAAATTAAAAGATTTATATGTTATAGAATACTCGATGTAATATGCATCAGAGGCCATCCATAAATTTCATCAGAAGTTAGGCAGGGGGCGTCCACGAAATGTCACAAAGTGTGACAAGGGCAAGAGGGTCAAAAGCTTTGTGACATCACATGTCAAAATCCAAAATACTAAAATCCGAAATTTATATATAAATGAACACTTAAAAATATTCATGTAAAGCAAAATAATTTAGAAAAACCTCTGATTAAGTTTAATTACTCATAAATATAAAATTGAAAAATATGTAACTTCACAACAGGGAAAAGGGGTTTTCACAAATGTGACCAACTGAAACAAACAACTCAAACAAGTGGCGAGGGCAGAGGGGGATGAAGAGGGGCTGCTAAAAGACCTTAAAATTTGTGTAACGTAATTCATGGATGGCCGCTCATTTTATTCCGAAAATTTCTATTAAAATTTAAATATGAAATTTAAATTGTATTTATAGTAACAATTAATATTAGATATTTTTTTTTTATCTAATGAATTGTCTAAGTATTAGAAAATCATTGCTTTTTCGTGCTTTCTATAAATTTACATTCTGTGGATATGTGGACTTTGAAGATTGTGAAACAAACTAAGTCTGTAATTTTTTTCGTAATTATTTTGATCCTACTGTAATAATAACTGTAGTGTTTTTGTTAGTAATACCGTCGCTGAAAGTCTCATCCTTACCTCGGTGTCACTAGCGGCTCCAAGCCTGGTGTCCCTCATAGTTTGAATCACAATCATACTTTAGATTTCGATTTCTTTTCTACTCATAGTTCTAGATGGTTATTGAGAATTAGGTCTTTATAAATCCTCGTCTATAGGGACTTAATTATTAATAACCAACTATTCCGATTACTTGATAGCTGGATTAACTTTCCTTTGTTGCTATGCTGTAAAGCGAGTATTAAAGCTCTGTGGCAGTCTGAATATCAGTTCCGCCAACTTGGTCTGCATCATTATTGACGAAAAAAAGACTTCGTAGTCTGTCTCTAACATCGTGACCATTGTCACCAATGTAAAGCATTGGTAACAATGGTCATTAGCAGCCCTTAACATAAACCAGCGTGAAGTGCTTAAAATCCAAGCATCGTAATCTGAAACAAAAAGATTGTGGGAGCCTATGCCTTGGCAATGAGATATAAAATCAATAATTATGACATACACGTCCAATGAACCATTCACTAGTTTTAGTTTTGCATGCTCTAAATAATAGAATTTGTGGTTATAGATAATTAAATTCTTTGCTTTACTATCGTCATAAGTTTCAACTTTTACTACATTTAGAATGAGAAGAGCACAAAATCTGATGTACAACTTAGCGTTTCTTTGACTATACAGTACACACATTTCATAATGACTCATTTTTCACATTTCATGTGACTATCTTTTAAAAAATTTGGACCCTTGCTAAGTGCACGTCATTTTTCATTTCAGATTTTTCGTTGTAATGTGGCAGTGATAGTTTTCTATCATTTTCAATAATTTCACATTTCAGCTATCAAACCCATGGCAATAAAAGACGCTTGGATTAAAAAAAAAGATTTGTGACTGTTGTCCTTCGCTAGAGCATTTCAATTTGATGTTGTAATGTGGCAGTGATAGAAAGTTTCTATCATTTTAAAATCACCAGCACACCTAATTCTTTTTCTTTGCTGCGCAATGGAAAATTTATAGAAAGCGCATGATAATGATTCGCATGACCACTCGCCATCGTCAACACAATAAGATAATTTTCGACGTTCTTAAAAAAACACATTCTCTATTTGTACTTGAGATCTAAATAACATTTTCAATCAGTTTTTTGGTCTTCCCAAGTCTGTGTCTGTGATTGCTTTCACTTACTTCATAAGCATAAAAAAGTGAACTGTCGCTCAAAACTTATATATGAATCGATTATGTCATATTGAGTTTTTGCTAATTTAGGCTTAGTATACAATAGGCGTTCGAACGCGCTTTTGCCAGAACGTATGTTTTAAATGCCAGATATTCCCTACACATGTACACACAGAAAGCGCATTTTGACATCAATGCGCGTGTACACATGCGCGCCTCTATTTAGTCGATTCGCACAGTTGAAGCGCGTTCTCAAGAACATAAAATACTATCTAGTCGCACATTCAAATGCACGGTTTCGTTCATGTTAGATGTGAAAATACAGGTTTTATATTTCAAGTAGATAGTGGAAGGATTTTTTAGATATGCTGAATTATTTTTCAAACATCGCACTAAATTTTCTTAACTTAGGGTATAACGTCAAAAATATCCCATAGGTTATTCTATCTAATAAAATAGGATGCATCCATAATTCTCTTTGATATTGTCGTCATCGTTAATAACGACGATAAAATAGCCAGACACGAGGTAATTCTACAACTTCCTTTTCCTTATTGGTATCTTTAAACACGCGTTCGTTGACGCGCGTTTTTTTTTCATGTAATTTTTAATGAACGTGCGTTATTAGTCCTTAACATACATAGTCACTGGCATTCGCTATTCAAAGGAAATATCATTTTTAGAACATCATTTTGACAGTGTTTTAAACGTCTTTAGAGAAATTGATTTTTTATTGTAATTTTGTATATTTTAATTTTATTTTCTAATTGTATCCTTTTATTACTAGAAGAGTAAATAAACGTTTGCAGATGAATAAATGGCATAAGGTTCAAAATGAATTGCATTACCAAAAGTTTTAGAAAATCGCTAAGATGTGCAAGTTCACAAATTGTCTTTACACGGAGCATGTTAAAAAATTCGATAAGCCACATCATGGACAAGAAAGTTCTTGACCGCTACTTACGTTTACCTATACCGTTCAATAAAATACTGGCTACATATATATGGATTGATGGGTCAGGTATAAATTTAAGAAGCAAAGACAGGGTTTTACCGTGTATGCCGTTAGCTGTTGACCAAGCTCCTTTTTGGGGTTTTGATGGTAGTTCTACCGGACTTGCAAGGACTGAAAATTCTGACACAAAGTTGAAACCTGTTCGTGTTTATAAAGATCCATTTAGGTGTGAACCCCATGTATTAGTTCTGTGCGAAGTATTTCTTCCAGATGGTAAGCCAGCTCTTACTAACCACCGATCATATTGTAATGCTCTTTGTGAACATCATGCTCAAGAAGATCCATGGTTTGGCTTAGAACAAGAATACACAATGCTTGATGTGGATGGGTGGGGGCTAGGTTGGCCGAAAGGTGGAGGTTTCCCAGCTGTAAAATATGATTTCTCTTATTGTGGTGTAGGTGCCAAATACATAGCAGGAAGAGATATTGTTGAAGCACACGCCCGGTCTTGTTTATATTCAGAACTAGACTTCGAAGGTACAAATGCGGAAGTAATGCACGCATCATGGGAGTGGCAAATAGGTGCTTCACAAGGAGTGAAAGCTGCAGACGATTTATGGACCTCCCGTTATATAATGGCCAGGGTGGCCGAAGATCACGGAGTTCAAATTTCTTATCATCCGAAACCTATTGGTATGCAACATCCTGGCATTGGTATGCATCATAATTTTAGTACAAAAACAATGCGTGATGACGGAGGATACAAGTTCATTCAAGAATGTATAAAAAAACTTGAAACGAATCATCAAAAACACATGGAGTATTATAGTGTCGACCCGGAAGGAAACAGAATGCGACTTTCGGGACGATTTGAGACTGCTCATCATGACTGTTTCTCATACGGAGTTGCTAATAGATCGGCGTCTATTAGAATTCAAAGAAGTGTAGAAAAGGAAGGAAAAGGATACTTTGAGGATAGAAGGCCAGCAGGAGATTGTGATCCGTACGTCGTATGTGGTTTATTGCTGGAAACATGTTTAGGTTCAGCGCCAGGAGCATGCCTTCAAGCGAGGCCGAAACCTACCAAGCCTTGTTAGTTAATTTTAAATAGTAATGGACTTTTGTAAGCAGTTATAAATCACTTTTCATAATTGTTACGAATATTTATTTGTCATTTGATGTATATTTCCCAATTACGATAGTAACATGTTTAATTTTTATTATCAGGATTTGAGTATTACGTGAAAAAAAATACCGTTACTTTTAAATTTAAAAAAATGTATGTTTTCTCTTTGAATTAATAAAATGGAAAACAATATTTTAACTAGCTTTTTTTTTATTATGGAATAATCAATTTTTATTTGATATGATCCGTTTTTTATAACTCATTGATCAATACCCCTGTGATCATAATCAAATCCGGTAACTTCTGATTCCGCAATAATGTAAAATAATTACGCAATACAATGCTTCACTCCAGTGGACATAGAATTAATTCTTTCGTCTTTTATATCGATTGATCTTGATATCACTATCATTCCTGGTCTTAATTTCGATTCTAACCCTTGTTTGTACTACTCCTGATTTTGATTCCGGGGACGCTTATGATTCTAAGCGTGACGACATGTCCCAGTCTCATTCTTTATACTGATTATGTTCTTTTAGTCCCCGTTTCGCTATCAATTTCAATCCTACTACCAGCCACAGTTCCAATTTGATAGGAAAGGAGCAACTATTTGTATTAAGTAGAAATGGAAGCTAAATCGTTCGAGAATTGTGTATCTTTCTATGAGTGAAGGCATTTTTAGAATCAATCTGATATTTCGGTTTAGTAATACAAATATAGAGATGTATTAGAGGCCAATTATACGTCATTAGAAAGATTTTTTCGTAAAATTTATAATATTTAATGCCTAAGAGGGTCTTATTAAACATGTGTTTTTATTATAACTATGTAAGCCCGTTCATTTCTTAGTTATGGAGGAGTCAAAATTAGCTTGAAATAGTTTATGCAAACATGCACACTGCCAGTGCATTCCCTCACTTTTCCAAACGTGACCAAAACACAGCCGTGTATCTAGATTAAATTAATTCATGATCGAAATAGATACGTACAATAATAAAGGTAAAAGGTAAGAAAATAGCTTAAGAAGCCTATATTTGTTAAACAATATACGTATGAATCAACTCAATGAATCAAGTTAGTGACTCTAATTATGAGATCTCGGGTTCGAATACTGCAAATGTTGTATTAATAAATTAAGGCAACTTCGAATATTGTTACTAAATAATTAGTAAATATATTCGAATGTTGCAAATACTTGTGTCATGCATACGAGTATTTGAATGTAAGTCATGGATGTTTCGAAGTTGTAGTCAGAGTCCGAGTTAAGCTCCTAGCTAACTTCGGATTCGAATCTGGATTCAGATTCGAGTAAGACCGATAACGATATCACGTTCACAAACACGTTTTTGGTTGTTTAGAATGAAATCGTTTGGTAGTATATGTTATTTAATTTACCAATTGGCATTAAAGAACTTCAGAGCTCAAGAAAAACATCAATTGTTTTTTAATAATATAATTCTATATATAATGTTAGTAATTAGCTACATTAATAACTTTGTCTTTTATGTCAACTTTTAACATGAAGATTTCTGACTTTTTAATATATATCCATATTTATATATACTAATTTCCATACTAACTGTTTTGTAATTTTCTAAATTACCTGACTATAGTCTAAATTTTTGAGGAGTGAGTCAACATCACTATGCCATTAATATTAAAAGTTTTTTTTTAACGAAACGTTGAAATTGGTAATTAGAATAAAGTCGTACTAGAAATGCAACACTTCGAAAGTGTAGATCAAACAAATTTTTAGTTATTGAGAGGAGTGAAAGTAAATTTAGGTGATCCGTGTAATATATTCCACAGCCGATGCGTTGCACTTTTGCTTTGTGAAATTCATTGACACATTGCTATGCGTCTATATTGTAATAAAATCTTAAAAATGTTGCAGGTTAAATTTTTATGTTTATTCAAAGTGTGTGCTTGATATATAATTTTATGAGCAATTGATTGGAATCTCAAATTGTTCAATTTTATAATTCCATGTTTCATTTGAAACTGAGTGAAACAATGACAACAAATGTGTGTGATGAAAAGGTCGGCCCTAGAAAATTCTATGCAGACCATATTGGCGGCATATTAAAAAAGGGCCAAATTTTAAGCATCCGAAACAAACGAGCTTGATTAAAAAGATTGATGGATGTCAGTGAGGCAAGGAAGATATGCAAAGATCGTACCATGTGGAAACCTATAATATCTGCCTACCTTTCTGGGAAATAGGCGTGAGATTATATTGTTATTATTACTATTATAAAAATAGATCAAAAGGCAATTTGTTGTACAAACATGTATCAATTTATTTAAGAATAAATTTTTCTTTTTGTTAATATATTTGTATATATATACATTTATTTATTTATTCATTTTGCATTATCACATAATTGTTAAATTTTAAGCCATAACATTATTTAAATAAATTTTTACTAGATTTTAACCTATACATTTTGATCCTCTCTATTTTTTTAATCAAATAAATATAAAAGTGTAATCAAAACAAATTACTATTAAAACTTTTCTGATAGATCCATAAAAAATTATCAAAACAAGAATATTTATTTGTAAATTTCTAGGGCCAATTAAGTAAAATTGATAATACGCCTCAAAAATTGTCCTTTATTTCATATTTTACTTTACTCTGTTATCGTACACGGAGCAGATATTTAATAAATTGTGAATTACAATTTTCTCCACAGAGTGCGCTTTAATACAATACTAAAATTTTAATCTCTTTTGGTAAACATATGCTTCATTTGATACTGCTTGTAGCGAGACCATTTTGACAAATTGAAGTTTATGACTATCAACTATTTTTTGCCGAAAATGAAGGTCATTATTATTGACAGTATATGAAATTAAAGAAAACTAATTCTGTCGTAAGATTTGCTTTAATTTACTTATCTCTTAATGCACATTCATCAGTAGCCTGTCTTCAAAATTTAAAATTTCATCTAGATCTTGGATGAAATTTAGTGCAATTGTAAAATTGTAAATTGTGAAGTTTGTGAATAAATTTATATCAATAAGCTATTACACATGTAAATAAGTGTATTATTCAGTACATAAGTTCCATTAGGTATATTTTAATGACTGTCTTCTAAATATTAGTAATCACACAATCTGCAATCGATTTCTATTTAATATCAATATCGATACAGTACGTACAATTAATGGTAACATTAGAGGCGCCATTTTGTTTCTTTTCTCTATCACTCGGTTTGCTCTCGGTTTGTCGTATTTGACATTCATTGTGCTCCGCCATTCTAAATAGCAAATCAATAAATGACAAAATGTCGCCTTACTAAACTGTAAATTTAATCTATTAACATCCGTGTGTAGTTAAGGTAAACGATCAAGAGGGGCGCAATGGAGAATTCCTACGGTGTGGGAGTTGTTAACAGATACGCTCTTTTTTTGGACGATGAGTCCGATCCTCTTGATGCGTTAAAAGCACGAGAACAGGCTAAAGAGCTCAAAAAGAAGACCAAAGAAGCGGAAAAAGAAAATAAGGGTAAACCGGAAAGCAAGCCCAAGAGTACAATTACTGCAGTCAGGAAGGGTATTAAAGAAACCCAAAATGTGAAGTCGCAAGATATTAAGAGCACTGAACAACAGAAGCCCAAAGGCCCGCCTCGTAACGGAGAACGAAATGTGGAGCGCCCGCCGCCTCGGCGTCGTGATGAACGGCCCCCTAACGGCGCCATCGACAACAAGGACGGTGCTGTGCGCCCTCCACGCCGTGATTTTAACGAACGCCGACCCAACTTTGAACGGCGAAACTTTGCCGAGAATCCGGAAGGCGGTGAAAGACGCGGACCTCGTTTGCCGCGCGGTGATGGCCAGCGTCCGTCTAAGCCCTATGACAATCGCGGTAAGCGTGAATTCGACCGGCGCTCTGGGTCTGACAAAACTGGTGTGAAACCGGTCGATAAGCGTGAGGGTGGTGGACCCCACAACTGGGGCACAATTAAAGATGAGCTTGATGAGTTGAACAAAACTGGATCCGAAGGTGACACAGTTGAAGAGAAAGCTCCGGATGCGGCCGCCGCTGGCGATGGTCCGCAACCTGATGGTGAACGTCCGCCACCCACCGAGGAAGAACCGCGAGAACTCACGCTTGACGAGTACAAGGCCATGAGGTCCGCTGCGCGCACTCAGCCCCAATACAATCTACGCAAAGCGGGTGAAGGTGAGGACCTCAGTCAATGGAAGAACATGGTGCAGTTGGAACGTAAGAAAGAAGGCACCGGTGACGATGATGATAGTGACGAGGAGTATGATATGGCTGACTATCCGCAGCGTGTCGGCCGCCAGAAACGTGTACTGGGTATTGAGTTCACGTTTAATGACACAGCGCGACGCGGTGGGCCAGGTCGTGGGCGCGGTCGAGGCCGTGGACGCGGACGCGGTCGAGAAGAGCCGCCGGTGCATCACGAGGAACGCGCTCCGCTGCGCATTACCACCGCTCCGCCCAAGGTCGATGACAGCAAGGATTTCCCTTCACTCGGCTAGAGTGCTGGTCCACACTTCCTCTTCTCCCCTTTTGAAACTTCAATAGAATACAAATTAAATATTGTATGTACGTTATTTTTGAAGTAAATATATACAAAATATTTACATTGAAGCGTATTTGTATATTACATTGGGTGATAACTGAAGGCGAAGAGTGCTCCAAATGTGGACTCTTGCTTAGTGTCCTGCACATGGTCAAGAATTATGTAGGCACATGTGGTACTCTAAATATTGATGATTCTAAATGGGGCAGGAATGAAGTTTTAAGTTTGATTTTGAATATGCGTATTTTAGCTACCATAACATTACCGATTATGATAACAGTAGCTTCAACTTGTAATCGCATCTGCTTATACAACTTTAATTTAATTTGAGTTATGGAGTAAGATTTTAAACTTGACTTGTGGCATTAATTGAATAACTTGGTCACAACTTAGCCTAGAATTTTTGGAAAAGTAATCTTTGTTGCATTTTATATCACAAATTTGTGTTGACCAATTTTGCAGAATATCGGGAACTGTAAATAGTTGTATGTTTAAAATGTAAGGTCTTTAAAAGATAACAAGGTTGATTTTTGTTGTTACACAAACTTCTTGAAAAATAAACATTTTGTATGTGTGATTATGTTTTCTTCATTAATTTAGTTGTGCTTGCGATGTTTTTGACTTGCAAAAGTGGATGCAGAACTTGATACTATCTGGCTCCAACATGGGGAAATCAATTCTATATCTAAAGTTACTCAAGAGACTTATTAATATTAGTGATTAGCAACTATTTGTTATAGTTAGTAGAAAGCTTTAATAAACACTGATTGAAAAAATTGAGCCTGACCTTTTTCCACACGTAACAAATGTCCTTGACCACTGACATAGTTCATTATTTTAATTTGGGTAATAATTTCAACTTTTGGTGTTATATTCTTTGCACTTGTCGTAGGAATAAGCTTTCAAATCTGTTCTTTAGTTAATTTCTTTTAATTTTTAATTTTCATTTGGCACATAAATCCTACATTTGATGTGCTTTTTAGTATAAGTTTGCTGCACAAATGGTCTATTCTCCAAAATTCTCGTAAGTATTTTATTGGGGCAGTATTATGACATTGATTTATTTTATGAAATAATATCGAGAGGTTAAAAATAATACAACATTATTATAGGTAATGTATATACTGACACATTTCACCATTTCACACAGTAACAATTTATACAGATTACAATTATACAATAAGTATAGTTAAATATCAACACACACTAATGTTAATAAAAAGGACAAAAATTTACATAGCTGTGAATTTAATTATATTGACAAATAAATTATGAATATTTACAGTATGATTAATGTAATTTTTTAGTTTAAATGAAAATTAACAAAATTTAAATAAAGAAAGTAATTCAAAGGAACATTTATTCACTAACAGTGATGAATTAAATTGTATTACAGTTTATTAAATTGGACTACACAGTATATGTATAAAACTTAAAATCTAATACAGAATCATGCCTCTATTCAATCGCACTAATATTTTGCACACAAAGCGATAAATAATTATGACTAGTCCTAATAATCTTGTTTTGCACAAGTTAAACATAATTCAATGTTATATATTTTTTATTTCATGGTGTGTTATAGTTATACGTAACATTTTACTATGCAATTGCAAGATTGTTGATAAATATGTAAAAAGTTATTTGAGAAATATCTTAGACAGTATTTTTGCCAAGTTATATGAAATATTTCTCAGACAGTACTTTTACCATATTGTAAAAAGTTTACAAAATTGAAGAAAGGTTTACGATTTATTTAAAAAATACTAAAAAGATCTTAGTATTTTTGTACAAAAGAAATATTTTAGTATATGTAGGACAAAATAAGTATCTATATTACTACAAGTTTCATGGGAAACACTGCAAGATTTAAATTACTGTCAATCACAAATGAAATAAAACATGACACAAGTTAATAATGGAAAAACTTTAGCATATGTCGATTAAACATGAAAATATTTATCTGCTTATAAAGGAGCTGGTACAACTATTTTGTTTTGTTGGAAAATGTTGAGTTTAAATTAATAGAAACATGATCAACATCGTTTATTTTGTCTCTTTTTTTTACCTTTCTAAACATTTAAGATTTATCTGGATAGCAACTAAGTTTAACTGGCACTAGCTTCAACATAGGTATTTTGTCTCAACAAATTAATGATGAGTTGCAAACATTAAAGATATGACACTGATGCAATCTTTGTTAGGTCAGGTGTTACAATATGCATATTTAATGTTTTTGTACAAATTCTAGGCTGATACTCAATACATTTGTGAAATACTAGAGAATACAATATTCATCCAAGTTTTGAACAGATATACTTAACAGTGTCGGCACTAGCCCTTGGTCAGAGTAGACGGGATATTACTACTAGCGTCCTTCGATCGACGCTTCTACAGAACATAATTTGATTGATGTTAAGTAAAAATTATCAACTTTTCAAAAAATAAACTGAATTTAAATTGAATTAAAAAGCGCGTCCCTTAAACATGCCATCAAAGTTAAATTTTGCGTTGGTAATCGTTTTTCGCGTTTATCCTTTTGGCGACCCTTGCTCCTTGGCGTCCAGAACTACCGCTCCTCGCTCTCTACTCCAGGGCCGGCGCTGATTGTTAGTACTGTATTTTAAAGACAAGGTGCATGATTGTACAATGTAATTATGTAAAAAAAAACAAATTTAGAATCACTGAAATCAATCTTTAGTATTATGTAGTACCAAACGTAAAATTCCTAATATCCAGAAAAAAATTCTACACAATCAGATGTTTAAATACTTTTTTTAAGACAGTGTAAAAAGTTAAATAGATTCGTTTCATTGTTTGAAACTATTCTGCCAGCGCCAACTTGTTTTTTATGATGTTAATGACACTTGCTAAACAAGTAGATTGTTTATAAACTCTAACAACAAATAGATTGATAGAAGTCAATTTATATGAAATTAGAAAATAAACCTAAATGCAGGAATTTGTTCCTGCTTCACAGCCACTCTGTATTCGTTTTCTGATATAAAATATAACATTAGTTAATAGTGGCTTCTCCACTTGTCTTTTTGTTCAATATTCTGATTTGATTTGATTATATAACATTGTATAAAAAAAAGCTTCTAGATATTCGCAATCTTAAGGGGGTCGCCCATTTATAATATGCGGCTCTGATAAAATGGTGATCGGACGGATAAAGTGGGGGTTCGGGGTAGGAGGTTTGTAAAAGATATGTATTTTTCATATATCATGCAAAACTGAAATCATGTACTTCACGTAATTTTAATGAACTGTGCCTATATTTTAATACATTCTCATTTTTTTTTTCATAACCATAAATCTATCAAACTCTTGTCTACACAGATTACCTCCTTTTATGTGACTTATACATTCTAAAAGTATTTAAGATTTGTTGCTACAGGAAAATACACCATGCGATATGTTATTATAAGGTGGGGAAGGGGATAACTTGAAACTTCACCAAAGTCCACCAGGTGGAGCGTGGATAAAAAGTAGCTGCAAAACCTCACATGATGAACGGGCGACTCCAAAAATAATAATAAAAAAAGTAATCACAATCAGTATTATGGTCATAGATGTTAAAAACAGGCAAACAGAGCATTGCCAAGCAATGGCCAAAGCATTGCACGGCAAACATAATTTTGGTGCTTGCATAATGACAGCATGTAGGTTTACTTTGGTGTGAATATGTTTATAGCAAGCCAGCTACTTTAAAGGGCGTCAATGGTTGCTTAGTAATACTTTACCTGTCTATTTTTTCCATCCATCATTATGATATAATAAATTGATCACATTTGTGCAAAAAGCAACTAAGCAACATTCTAGTCAAATCTGAGAAATACGTGTGTAAAGGCCATCAAGGCCATCACGTAAAACCAAAAAAAAATATTGATTTACTTACATGGTTTAAAATTATGATTGTCATCATACAATGGTATTTTATAACATACAGGATTATTAAACTTAAATATTAATATAAAATGTTGATAACATTTTTTAAATAAACAGAAAAGGAACAAATATATGTAGTTACTGTATATAAAAAAAGTTTCAATGAGAAAAACTATATGCAACTGGATTTTATAAACATTTGTTAAAATTGTTCAGGTTTACACGGCTTTTAGATAAATCGGTTCAGGCCGAAGGTATGATAAGTCATGGTTCTCCTGAAGTGGTTTTTGTTCAATAAAAGGCATATAGAAGTGAATTGCTATCATACTAGACATATAGAATTTATACAAATCAGTGTTAAAATTGTTGTCATTAAAAACTTTATGAAATTACTACTTCACATTCCAATCAAATCCATCGGAAATATCTGTTTTCATGAAATAATCACGACTTTTTATACATGAAACCATTAAAAAAATATCTAATTATAAACCCCTTATGTCGAGGTTATTTTGAGGTTCTTTGTACAGAAATATGTCTTTAGTGCATTAAACTGCAAATTTTATGATGTATAAAATAAAATGATAAATCATAAAATATACTAAAATAAAAACAGACTAATGTTTTGTTGCTATTTAAACAGTTCTATAAAAAAAAATATGTAAAGATACAATACTCGGGTACAAGTCTGTAGTTGAAAAAATTTTGTATGCAAACAAACGTAAAATATTAAATATGTCTTAACTAGGTGTGTCTGTCTGCCTTAGTTCTTTCCTGCATAAATACATTCGTTTATATGTTTATATTTACGGAATAATATACTGATAACAAACACTTTTTGAATATTCTCATTGTAACACTTTTTTGTATTCCTACAAAACCACTAATGTCCCAATCTGTTTCTTTTTTTATTTCTGTCAATGCAATATGATCTTAATTCAGCATATTTCTTAATAAATAACAAAACTTTACATACGTCACATAAAAATTTGTAGAAATGTAAAATCTACATCATTTCTTATAAATTCTATTTTAGCAACTATTAATTATTACAATCATTAATCACCGAAATTGTTGTAAGGCGAATAGATATCGGCGTAAATTAGCGGTAGCGAGTAAAATATAATCTACCTTCCAATGTGTCTATGCAAAGGAGTCTTCAATGAAATGTTCTCTCTTTTTTTTTTATAGTCAAATTCTATCAATAGGATCATTTATACAACTAATTTTTACACTTTTGGCTGAACAGTTAGGTCTTTTTCTGCTGTTATCGAAACTTTTACTCGATGCCGAAAGTGTTCGTCTCCTCGACGGCTAAAAGCAGTTTTTCATACAGCAGCTGTGGCGTGGGGTAAGGCGGTAAGTCGAGTCGATTGAAGCAAGTGTGCGCTCGCGGGAGGGACTCCACGCGCCCCCACCGCTCTATGCAGAAACGCCGCGGGCCGGTGGAGCCTCGCAATGCGGCGAAACCTTCGTAGGGTATCGACGAAGTGCCCGTCACGAACTGCACGAGCCGAAGGCGCTGCTCGTTGCTGAACCTGCATGCGATACATATCGTTCATTTTCGTTTTGATATTGAAAAATACATTTTATGAGCTCGAAAATCGCTATGATATTCAATAGAGTTATTCCAGGCGAAGAATGTTCGTTAAACGACAAGAATAAATTTAGATTCAATAAAACTATGATATTATATTAGATATAAGTTTCAGATGTTTATACTTGCATAGATAATCTTAGCGCTATATTTTCGAAACTTATTGACGGTGATAAATATACTAAAGGTATAAATAAATATACTAAGACTATGGAATTTTGACTTAACATAGTCTGATATGTATTCAAGGAACATCAACAAATTATTAACTTCAGTCTGTATAGATTATTTATATATTCAGCAGAATTAATACTTTTAAACAATTTTTTCATCAATTACTGTTGTTCACCAATAAAACTTTAGTGTGAAAATTTTTGTTACGAGTTCGGTGTTTTAAGCATATACATTATAATGCTTTTTGATGACCAACATCAGATATATACGTAGTCTTCTTGTTAGGTGTAGCATTTTTCAATATCCTTCGCATGGATATTGAATCTTGACTTAATATATTGAATAATTTACAAATACAAAGAGATGTTAATAAAGTGACATTTGTAATATTTAAAATAATTTTTCAAATAAATAGAATTCAAATTATTAGAGGCATTGGATAAAATCTAGTTTTCACGATTTTAATCTAGAGCTTTTTAAGTAATCAACATATGTCTATTGAATGTACCTCTATACATGTGTTGCAAAAATCATTACAGGTATTTCGTAGACGCTACGCTATCACTTAAAGTTCAATGTTATGTTAACGTTTTGATTGTTCCATTATACTATTATATTACAAAGAAATGGTAGATATTGATATTTATTCTGTCAAAAATGCAATCAGTAAATTTTGTTATTCTTCGAACTAATTTGCAGTTATAGATGTAATACGTACAAATCATGGACATAAAAGTATTGTATGTACTATAATTATGTCAGCCCATTCTCCCTCCCATCACATATCCTATTTCTACCCAAGATCTCGGCAACGCACCGGTGACTCCTCTGGGGATGCGAGTGACCATGGGCGGCGGTGACCATTTAGTCTCTTATGAGGCACATGCTCGTTCGCCCTCGAAAAAATATACAGGCAATAGATAACCTGTCGATCGCTTGCCAGAACCAATGTATAACAGGGTGCGAATCGTGGTAGCCGCCACGATACTCTGTGTTAGCGCGCCAGTCAGCCACGTCCAGCTCGGGCGCACCCGCGATCACCAGCTCCAGTTCGCGAGCGTCGAACGCCGCCACCAATCGCGGGTCCACCACCTGAACACAAAAAGCAATATCTAAGATTGGAGTTAACAATCTGTGTTTACATTTTTAAAGATTTTATTAGTATACAAAATGTATTAGGGTATGGGACAGTACAAAATACGAAATTTTGTCGCTCTGAATTGCCTGCGAATAATGTTATGCGTAGGTTTAACCCAAGAAGTCCCCGATTCTTCCTTCTTCTCCCCCGCGCGCCAATTTTACGCCATTGCGACGCTCGCGCGACTAACTTTACAGCGGCATAGTTTCGTGCGTTTTACTGTACAATTCTGATAATAGTAATTTATTGACGTATAATTTAATTTTTTTTAAGATCAAACCTTGAATTAAGTGTCACGAAGTTCTTATTATAATTAATTTTCGATTGCTTCATGTTTATAATGAAACTTGGTTACGTGGCGTTTAGTAATTGGTGTTTATTACTACCTTTACCGTCTTTACGTGTTACCGATGATGGAGTAGCAACATTAATTTTATTGTTATTTGCTACGTAACATACTGTTGTACATAAAATGTAGTGGCATATCAAAGTGTTGGTAAACAATTCGCTTTTTACTATAGACATTGTAGCATGATATAAAGATATAGTAACATATTTACTTCATGAAAGCCCCTGACGAGCCATTCCGTTTGGTCGGCGACGCCCCTCTCCACCCTCCAGCGCACCACTCGCTCCAAGTACTCTTTTCGATTCCGTTCTGTAACCGCCACCTCTCGACCTCCCGGTTTTAACTCCCTCTCCAGAACCCTCCCGTCCGCTAGTCTCTCCGACACCGCGAAGGTCAACTCCAGCGACGACACGCAGCGGCACGACTGCATAAGAGAACAACAGTTCTTGAAATATTTATGCAGAAATAACTTTGCATTAAAAACATATTTTATATTAAACTTTTATACACCGTTATTACACTGCATAAGCTGAAATCTGGTCTCAGAGGGGTAGACAGCTACCATTTTTCTCCATATTACGACATTTACATAGGTACCTTTTTCGCTTCACTGAGGTTCATTGTGGAACTCACGCAAGCTCATAGATTTCAAACCTATTTAAGTATGAACCTATTTTAATACGCCAAAAACCCATCGTTCTTCCCTTACATATTTATCGTATTTTACGTAATAGACGAGAGTATCTATTATAGCGATATCGTACCTTTCGATGATTTATCGATTTGTTAAATAAATATTAAGTTTTGACGGTTGCGGTCCAACAATTGGTTACCACATGCCGGTACCGGGAGCGGGAGTGTACCTGCAGCCACCGCAGTGAGGCGGCGAACTGCGCGTCCAAGGCGTCGACGTCCTCGAGCGCGGGCGGCAGGCGCAGCAGCGCGCGGTACAGCGCGCGCGTGAACCACGCCTCCAGCAGGTAGCCGTGCACCAGCGCCAGGCCCAGCACGCGGCCCGAGAAGCGGAACCTGAACGGGATAATGCCCTTTTATGGTGCACGCTCACAAGGGATCTATAGGGTCATTGATTTATGCTAAAATTATTACGTTCGTTGATAAATATGCATAAAGTCCGTTAAATGTAAAAATTAAAAAATACAATAAACAGAACTGAGCTTTACACATCGTATATCACAGTAGCATTAAAGGTGACGTAGTGCTCATCGTCGCAGCTGTACAAATACCGCATTCATGTCTCGGTTGTTGGTTATTCTATCAGCTTTTCGTCACCTTCCTGCTGATGTTATATCTGCTACAACCTTTTATCTCAGATTAAGAGGTGAGGACTTCCGGCCGCCCGCGGTAGGCCAAGTCGCCGGCGGCTTGACGTGCTCTTCGAGACACGTAGTGAGTGATTTATTTTGATTTGAGTAGAAATGTGATATTTTCTAGTTCGAAGGCAACGCTCTTGAACACAGATTCTTTTTATAGTAAAAAATAAATGCACTTCGCTCTTTTTCAAGTACAGCCTTATTCAAAGAATTTCAAAATAATACCTAAACATCTTAATTAATACGAAGAATGATAACTAACAATGGGATATTGAAATAATTTCAGTTTTAATATTCCAAACGATTTAGATTCAGAAAAGCAAATCAAAAAGGTCTTAATTCGTAGGTAATAGAATTACTCTTGAAATATTAATTTGTATTGTATTCTATTGAGATTAACATTAACACTCATTTGAAATGCTAATACACCCTGAGAAGAATGGGCAAAAAACTGAAAGTTTGCTATTTTTGACTTACAGATACAGGACACTTAAATATATTGCATTGTAAAAAAAACTAGCACATTTGGAAATTACAAGAAACAACCTGGTAACGGAGCAATTTAATCCCAGGGTTTATTTTTATTTGCCGTATAACTTTTAAAGAAAATTATTAAATTCGTGAAATGCATAGGAGAGTGCCCACGGATGGTACCAAAAAATGTAATTTGTAAAGATTAAAATATTATCAAAATATTTTTTTTCAATTATATCACATAATCACCAAAGTAATGTAAAACTTGAAACGGGTATTTAATGTAATACTAAAAGTTGCTCAATGCACACTTTCTTAAAAGTCTTACTGTAACAGCGTTGTAAGAACCAAGTTATCAATCAATTCGGTAACATAAAAGTTCAAGTTTCGGAGCTGATCGTGATTCGTACAATGACGAATGAACGAGAAAGTCAGTTATATCTATGACAATAAATAAATAAATTGCTGCTTTTGCACGCTGCTGAAATAGCTATAGTTATAATGATACAGTCTGATTGAACTCTCTCATGATCCCACTTGCGTCGCGTCTTAGTTCATGTCGTAATAAAGTACAATCAGTACCAATCACCTGCTTACTAACTAGAGAGAGTAATAATATATTTGCAATTATATTGCAGTAAATGCATAAAGCTGCATTTTGCAGCTTACATACGTACATCTAAACGAGTGTCTTAAAAAGTTGCAGGACTGGACTGTAACAAAATATGCTATAGCAGGAGATACATCTTCTAGACGTTAGGGTCAAATGTCTACTGAAATCTAAAAACTCTTAAAAACGTTTTGTAAATAACACTACGTTTTGAGGTCATCTTCGACTTTCTTAAATAATTTTGAAACCCGAATATGCATTTTTAAATTACTACTGTGTATACTCAAAAACATACCAAAAATGGTTTTAGTGCAGCACGGGACGGGAATCCATAGTTCCGTGGCAATCTCCTTTGAATTTCAGCGGGGACTTTCTTATAAAAGCGTACACACTGCCCCTTAAGTGATTTAACTTTGCTGAGTCGGGCTTTATGAGCAGCAAGGATTTAGAAATTATACCTTACGATATGTGACGTTGCATCATTAAACGAAAGTTACGTTCTTTAAATTACACCATTGTAGATTTTTACATTTCCATACTTATAATTTGAATCGTCATTGTTATTTATGGGCATAGAAAACGTACGTTGTAAAGATGGATAAAACGATATTTATTTAGCTAAACGAATCAGTTCTTTAAAAAAATTGACCCTTTTCTCATTCTCGACATTTCGAATAAAAATCAAGACTACGTGCCTCGAAACTTCACTATTTCCAAATAAGTGTATGATATTATCGGCACGTACACACGTAAACGACTAGGTAATTATTAAGGATTATACATACTAACGACTATAGCTCGGTAACCATTTTAAAAAGACGTGAAATTCTAGAAACCATCTGAAACGAGCCAAAAAAAAACATCCAAAATCATCGACCGAGGAAGGATGGCTCACCCTCGACTAATACAAGAGTATTTGTACTAAACCCGACACGCCGTCGCGAGCGTGACGGGCGCGCGGGGCTGCGGCCGCGCAGACCGACCGGCGGGCGGCGATTCACACAAAAAATAACCGGTGCGGCTGCACTCATGTTTCGTATTGGCGCGACCGCCGACCGTAACTCGACACGCGTTTTCGTACGAATGTCGATGTTCTCGTCAATTGTCAAGCCGCGTCTGGTTATACAGATGGAAGGCGCTTTTTAAGGGCACACTCGCACTCGGTCCGTTCCACACTCGATAGAACAGAAGGACAAGACGATGTCGTCCGTCGAGCTCGACCGCGTCACACTCGATTCCTTCTGGTGCCGTTTACGTCAGGCGTTAGGCGGTCGTTCGCTTTGTTGAAGTGGCTATTTTCGATAGAAAGCACCTGCCACTTTTTTCAATGAAAGGTGTGTTCCTTTTGTTCTTACCTTATCAAATAGGAACTTAGTGCCCATTTAATTAAATTTTTCAGTTCAAAGCAATTTTTAATAAATAAATGTTATTTTCTTCGTCAGTGATGTGTAACATGTAGATGTCCAGAATCGACATGTCAAAAATTGATAAAATAAAATATGACGAATGGGGCATCAAAATCTTTGTCACGTGTATAGTATCGTAACAATTTTATTGACGACAACGAAAGTCTAATCGTTATTAATTTTATTACAATGAATATAGTTACGCGAATTTTATTTTAATCAATGTATATCAAAATCATAAAGCAAATCTTTGGTTTAATATTTTTCTTTTAATAGATTTTACAGCATCACATAATGCGACCAGGCGTCTTGAGTACCTACCTTAAAAAAAACAACACGGGCACAGGAAGGAACTCCTCAACATTTAAAGTTTTAACGGACTTTGCCTTCATCTGACGGCCCTGCGTGGCTGAACGAGCAGGGAATTTACCTCCCGGCACGTTTACATAGCGCGTAATATCGTAGAACTCATTGTTATAGCTGTTTCCTCACGGCACCTTTTCATTCTATCATGACATTAAATATAGACATGATTCATTTACTATATGAATGGGACAATGTTAGTTTTGCAATACTTTTTTTTTCATAATGAAAGAACATATTTCAAGAAATATTAAAATTAAGAAATTTAGTACTCGTTAGATACCGAAATAAGTCCATTATGTAATGCCTGCCCATGTTTGATATCTTGCGACATGCACAAAATAATGTTTATACTAAATATTCGAAAGGACCGCTAAACTAATATTTTCGTTACGGCATAAAATTATTTTAGCAAAAGACGAGTTAACCAACATTAGGTAGGTAGAACATTTGAGAGTTGTATACATGCAGACAGGCAGGCAGGCTTCTGCTGCGTCGACAGACCCTTGTCGACTCAAAACAGGAAATTTGTTGGTACAACTAATGAATTCTGTATCAGTATTCGCGGCGTACGCCGAACGTCACATTGCGCTTATTACGTACGTACAATAAGATGTGCCGTTAGTTCGCCGCGTTTGGCCCACAAAAACCATTGTCCTTCGCCTGATGTGTATCGCGGCGTCGAAGCGCTTACTAAATCGACAACAATATGATAAACGTCACAATCGACGGAAGGTTCCGTCGAGCAGGAACTTTTAAAGGTGCTAATAAACTGTCGTCCGTGTTATTTATTATACAGTGTTACAACGGCTGCAGTGACAGGTATTCGTAGTATCGCATAAACGAATATCAGATAAATTATCAGCTGTTTGTTTTAAACTCTCATTTGCAATAGTTAACTGCTAACTGTTCAACTTAAAAACTAAACATGTCAAAACATTGCTAATCTTAGAGACATTGGCATTTGTGACATTAATTTAATGTCAGAAATATCAATATCTTTACAACTAATTTAGGCAACTGCCAATTGTGAAGTTAAAACAACGTATTTTGGCGTGTTTAGTTTTTAACGTTAACAGTTAACAATTAATTATTTTGAATGAGCGTTCAAAGCACATCGCTGTAAATGTAGATGATTATGGCTCGACAGCTGTTTGATAAGGAGAGAAAAAAGTTATTTGTTTATAAACTCTCCATGTCGTTAGTCAGGTTTCATCATATACACAAATATATGATGAAACCTGGTTTTATTTATCATATTCAGGAAATACACAATACAGATTTTTTTTTATTTCAGATTGAGGACCTTATTCTTTGAACCCACCACGCTAGCTCAATGCGCATTGAGAGGCTCTCAGTGTGTTTTCAACCGATTTCAAAAAGGAGGAGGTTCTATGTTCGTTGTATGTATTTTTCTTCATGCGTGTTTAGCGAAAACATCGTCAATTGTGGAACGATTTCAAAAACTTACTTATTGTTTTAAAGGGTATAGGGTATATTCCCGAGGTTGTACCATCAGGATCTGATACTGGAAACCCAGGAAAATCGAGGGAAACCCTCATGTATTATAAGAACGTATAGTGTTTGAGCTCTTTTTTTCTAGTTGTTCAAGTTTTTGCGTATGGTAGTTATCATATGATGGTATTGAGCTGATATCTTAACAGTTAGGAGTTAAGCGATAATACTGCGATTTGTCGCCAGAAAAACTACTCTTCAATGGTCTTTAGTAAAACCTAGTAAACAGAAAATTAAAAGTAATTACTTATTAATAGACCTAGATGTTTTCATTCGGTTATATAATTCCAATGTTAAAATTGTAGCAGGAATACATCAGAACCCTTAGCATTGACAGTAGGAGCAGAGTGATTTAATTTAATATGGAAATGAATGAAAATGTAATCCGTACAAATTGTAGAACTTTTATATTATGAAAAATAAGTATAACTTATGTAGTTTGTATACGAATAATTTGGTAGTTACAATCCAATTAAGAATGCAAAGAACCTGAAATGACTACCAGTGGACAATGAATTCGGGGTCGGAACTGCTTATCCACTTGCTCCGTACAAAAGGAATGGATACGCCTGGCTGATTAACTATGGCCCAATCCAATTGTATAAGACAAAGGAAAGAAGTAGGCATAAAAGTAAATGATGAAAGTATGGAATACGTAAGAAGCTAAACTTACTTATGTCAACTGATATCATTTGGAGATCAGATAGACACGGAAACTGAAAGAATTGCTGGCGCATGGAAAAAGTATTGGTCACTTAAGGAGATATTTAAAAGCGAACAGTTTTTTATATTTGCTAAAAAGAAAGGTCTTCAACTTGTGTGTTCTGACATATCTTTCATACGGATGTCAAACCTGGGCACTGAATCATAAACATCTTAAAAAAATTGAGAACCAGCCAGAGGGGAACGGAAAGAATATGATAGGTGTTACATTAAAGGGCCGCATGAATGCAGACAGTACACGATCTATAACTAAGGTGGATGATATAATAAAGTTAGTGGAGGTGGACAGGCGCATGACAACAGACAGTATGACTAAATGGGCAATACTTATAACAGAATGGCGTCCACGTGACGGAAAAAGAAGAAGAAGCAAATAGGCAAGAAGATGGATAGATAACATCAGAAAAGTCGGAGGTGCTACTTGGATGAGTAAAACTACAGACAAAACAGAATGGAAGCAGCTAGAAGAGGCCTATATGTCACAGGACACGCTGATCACTACTAAACTACGAAACAAGAGGTATTAGTAATGTTATTTTTTATTTATCTGTATTAGATTCTTTATGTTATGTTTAGTTTTCAGCAAATAAAGGCTTAATAAAAATAACAAAAATGATCCAATTGTAAAGTAGCTAAATAAATTATAAAGTTATAATTACTCGATAACTGAAAAAGTGTAAAACAAAATAAATTAAAAAAAAATAGCAATAAAAACCGCCCTCATAAACCTATTTAAATAATTTTTAATGGTCTCCAAAAACGACTAAGCAATTGTTTTTGGTGTCAAATCCAGTTAAAGATAAATCAGACACAGTTGTGTCTCGTTAGAAGAAGAAAATCTCTTTTTGACGCTTTCTTATATTTAATGCTTCATATTCATGTTCTTCATATTACATGTTCTTTTGCCTTGCTTTAGCTGGATTTGACTACAAAATCAACTGATTAGTTGTTTTTGGAGTCCGTTTAGAAAAATATTTAAATAGGTTTTTGAAGGCATTATTTATTTTTGTGTTAAAAATAAAGATTTGGTTATTGAAATGGTTATTGAAATGGTTATTGACTAATTTTACTCTTAACCTGTTCATGTTCTCCGTGTATTAAATTTTAGTGTCAAACAGGTTAAGACATCAATTTAACTTTTTTATTCACAGTAAAAGTGACGTGTCAAGTGTGATTCCATTACCCACGAAATAAAGATATTAAATAAAAAAAAATAATGTGACGTTTAAACTCGTAGAATGACATACGTGGTAAAGGCAAATAAGTTTAATTGAATTACAAGTCATGCCGAATCTCTTACTTTGACGTGTTCTATTTTACGCGCAGGGTAAATATAGAACAAGTCGAACACCGACATCAATACTACGGCATCGCAATGCGACGCCATTTTAAATATGTAGGTGATATATAAGTTTCAACAAAACGTTTATGTTTCCGTGTGAAATTGTTTTTCGGAGAAAAATTTCCTCGACGATATTTTTGGTCGGTATACGTACCCACTCCGACTCGACAATGTGTGTGATTGACAAGTAATTAAACCACTTAATTCGAAACGTTGTAAATTTAAATCTTGCGTTCTATGAAATCCCGCGTCGTGTGCAATTTCTTATTAGTCGGAGAATTTGGAATAACATTTATAGCGTGTAATGTATAAGACGTCATTATCTTAACGTGCCACACGCGACTGAGATCCACTCCACTATAATAATCAGAATTATTTCGTTCAATTGGAAGTCGTTCTAGAGGCCGTCGGTTTTGTGTGCAGACTGAAATGAAGCGGATACGTGTTTCGAGATTTCTTAAAATCTACTTCTTCGGGGTGTAATAAAACTAAAAATCATTATTGGGGTTTTTTAGGACGTCGATTATGAAAATGGCATCTATTTTGGGGCGTGCTTTAAGTTTTTTGTGAATTGGGGTTTATAAGTGACAGTAGGAGCCAAAACATTAATTAGTCTGTCTGTCTGTTTTGTTTGTTTGTTCGTGGATCACAAAAAACTGCTGTACGGAATCGACTCAGGTTTTATGCGGTTTTCACGAGTAACTTGTTGAGGTCTAATTTAGAAGACAAAGCATATTTTCATTCATTCTATGTCCAGGCGGGCGGAGTTGCGGGCGAAAGCTGTTATATATATTGCGGATGGTTTTCGACCGAGTGACGTAGAAGCGATATGCTCTAAGATATTTTGTTTTATAGTATCTTCAACATGTGTGACGGGCTCAATGAATAGTGTTTTATAAGCATACTTTTTTTGGTCCCTTAAATGTAATATTACAAAACTATTTATACATCGCCAATGAAAGGAAAACGTAGATACTATACAACGCGGATGCATTTTATCTCATAATATCCACGGACCGATTATATTTGGTGATTTCCAATAATGCATTTGTTATGGCTGTGATATAATGTAATTACATAGATTACTGTTATCGTGACAGTACAATTGACCCAATTAGTAATATAGTATCGTAATCCTATATATAAATATAATTATAAAAATATATGTGTGCGTCATAAATCAATATGCGACAATTTTTGTAATATTATAATACTGTAGTCAAGAGACGTTATTGATGTTTGTGTGTTGTTGTGTTTTCAAAGCTCAGATGGGATTTTAAAAGATTTATTTTATGTCATAAAGTGTGGTGATGAATTAATACATTATCTATAGGTAAAGCTTTTTTAATTCAAGATGGAGAATTAAATATTTATATATTTAGAAAGTAGTATATATAAAAAAATTAATATCTTCAAACAAAAGATAAAAGAAAAAGAAAATTTAATTATCATATATAAAAGTACCTAATTAAATAAATCAATAATTTAAGTTACTAAACATTTGAGAATTATAATAATTTTTGAGAATTACAATAATGTCTTTTCCATGTCCATATTCAAAAAATATTCAACAACCATTATAAATACAGCCCAGGAACTTCGAAATTTCTTTTTATTCTAATAAATTTCTATATTAAAAATATATACGCAAAAGAACTATGTACTTCCAGTATTACTCAATAATTTTAACGGTGAATGTACGCTGGGACCCTGAGCTTGATAGTTACTAATATTTCAATTTCATGAAAATTGTACTTTGATAAATAACCAAGTTTATTTATTATAGTGTAATTATAAATTTGTCACTTTTATAAATGTTAAGGATTGCAAAATAATTACTTCACATTACTAAACTACTAATGGAGTTACATTAAGGACGGACAATGCATCGAGAAACTTGGTTACACATGCCTGTAGAAAATATATATGTACGTCTTTAGTTTGGTTGAGTCATTATTAGCTATTCATTTAATATGCCAGGTAAATCTTCCGTTTGAACGTAAGTAAGTAATTTGTTGACGCTGTTTCATTAAAGGTGTAATGTATCCTGGAAATTGTATCTACACTTATCATAAAGTTTACACAATAATAATTTGGCCATTGGACTTCCACCTTTATGCTCCCTTTGTAATGCAAACTTTCGCCTTTCTTAAGTTGGCAGCCCAACAACGAACACACTGCCCTGACGCGTGTCGTCTCTATTTACTCATGTGAACATTTTTAGTGATGACTGACATCATTGCGTGTCATCGTCACGGGAAACATATTCAATTAGAATATTACACTTCCACACGCTGGAATGCACAAATATATCTCAAAACTAGTTTTAAACTTATAAATAATTCAAAAGATTATGAAAGAAAGACAAAACCAAAAATATCACGTTTTGACGTGACAACGTCTTAAATTAGGTTGCGGCTGGGAGTCACTTATGAAAAAGTGTAACGCTCGGTAACGTAACGATGAGTCACCGAACGAGAGAGGCCCGCCGAATGCGTCTCTCTCCCACTCAACTATGATCGGTCTGCCGCGCGCAGCACTAGAGAATTAGTGCATAGCTTGCAAATGTATTGCAAGTTATTGTATGTATATTTGTATATAAATACGTATGTATGTGTAAAGGTAAAAATAAAATTTTGTTAATATGAAATTCAGTGCGAGATTCTTTGTATAAATTAATGTTTTAAATATAATTCTTTGTATAAATAAATGTTTTAAATTGTTACTATTATTTCATCCTTCTTCCTACTATACGAATGAATATTCACATTAAAATGATTTTACCATTCAAAGTCGTTGTCACGTAAAACTTTCGCCCGTATACCGACTTTACAGGCAACCAAATTTTTTTATATAAAAATACGATTCACATATTGCATATATAAATTCGAAAGACCTCCGTCGCATTATCGCCGTCGGCAAGCGACAGACAATAGGTGACGACGAGATGGATACTCACCACTCATGATGATTGTCGACGAACGCGCTCATCGGGGAGACGTGCACCGTGTAGGTGTCGTTGGCCGAGTACTCGAACAGGCCGTAGTAGGGGTTGAACAGCTCCCGCGACAGCAGGAAGAAGAACTCGCGGCTCGGCCCGCCGTAGTCCAGGCCCTCCTCGCCGTCCCAGATCACGCACAGCTTGCCCTTTTGCAGCTCCTTCTTGCCGCACGACATGATCCGCCGGAAAGCGTCCTCGAGCAGGTGCTCCCGCCGGATGTGCAGTCTGCGGCGTACAACGTTTCGATATGGATTCGAGTGACGGATCGTCTTTTTCATTTCTTTAAAATAGTGATATATAGGACCCGAGAAGGTTCGTCGAAGGAAAAGGTACTAAGAGTGTTTCCGGTATAATCTTGCGCACTTATAAATTTTTGAATGTTTCAGATGTAATCGCTTATATTTTAATTTAATGATAATAATTATAGAAAATTAAATGACTGCGGCGAATTAACCATAGGCACAAATTTTGTTTAATGCATTTTTAATGGAACAAATATATAAAAATATATAAGCATACGCAATTTATTACGACTATATTTGGACTGGCCACTTTTGAGACTTGATATCGGTAAAATCTACCTTGTTAAATACAACAAAACCTACAAATATGTATTACTACACAATTTTGAGTATATAAATGCTCACATAAATATTTTGAATAAATATTATCGTCAAACTAAAACAATAATTACTGTTGTGTAGTATGTATTTTTAACCGCCAATGAAAAAAAAAGATATTTTAAATTATAAGTTTTAATTCCCTTTGTATGCCTGCGAGCTAGTATGTATGTGCCCACCCACCGTGACGAGTAGATTGATTTCAACCGCGTTTTTTATCATAATTAATTGTAATCAGAAGTTCTGTAGAATCAAAGAATATGCTTAAAAAAATAAAACATAGTACGCAGGTTCTAATGAAGATAAAATTTAAAGTATGTACTACCATTTTATAAAAATTTCGATCATCTCAAATCATAACGATTATTTACTCGTAAAACATCTGTACACCTAGTAACATATTATCTGTAAATTCGTAACATCCTTTTAGATTTAAAGTAGGACATTCGCATTTTAGCAATGTAATTTCTATTTATGCAGATCTACTTTCTCAGTGTTCGTGGATAATGTAAATTTCTTAGTATACTTAAAATTGAGCTCTAAACTGACTTGAGTTTCCCGGGGCCCTGGCCGTAGCCCTTGCTTTCGAGCTTCCGATAGAAGGCGCGCAACTTCGCCTCGAAGTCCCGACGCTGCGGGGCTGGCGCGCGCGTGCTGCGCCCCGCCGCCGGCGATGCGACCGGCGACGACATCGCGCCCACGGTTCCCGCGGTGGCGCCACTGCACGAGCCGCCGACGCCGGCGCCGACGCCGGCCGCGCCGGAGCCAGCGCCCGCCGGCACGTAGCTCATGATCTCCTGTTCGAAGAGGCTGCGACAAGTAAATAAATTTTTAATATATTTTAGGCACAAAAACTTTTATTCTAATATTAGTGTAAAGATATTAATTTAATGTTTCAGACAAAATTCCACGGGAAATATCAGTGTTTTTTAATCGACAAAAATTTATCTCAGAATAGTTATGTAGTTATATGTAAGTCATTTTTCAGAATAGAGTTGTATTTGTGACTCGGAGTTCTTTTGGATACAATGAAAGAACTACTTTCACTTTTAGAATTTTAATAAGGTTTTTCTAATGAACAAATGGAACGTAGGTGACGGAATTCTGCGAAAATAACGTCGAATTTTTGTTTAAATTTCCTGAAATCAATAAGACCGCCGTACGTGTCTGCACTCCTATATCTTAAAAGCTGCATTTTATTGTCACATACGCCCCTCGAAAGAATAGGTACATTATGCAACCATCATGTGAATGGTATGCGATTTTTCTGACAATAACTTGTATAATGTGAAAAGTCCTTTAACTATAGCCGTTGTTTTCGTATATAAAAAAAAACAGCTGCACTTATCCAAAAGTTAGTCTGGTTTCACCTAATGTAAATAAGTGGTCGTGACCGTTTTCTTCATTGGAGCAGAGACGACATGAAACTATCTTTGGACGGTCAAAGTAATGTATATTTATCGTCATACGTAAAAATCTGTTTCGATTCCACATTTATTTATGCATAAATGTGCAGAACAGGTCATAGATTAGTTAGAGGAAATAATTTCGACTGATTCGATTGCTCTCTTGTATAATCACATTTTGATTATAAAATGTCATATTATCTTTGTTCACGTCAATACTGTAATCGGTTTTATGTATTTATTACCCTGTAAAGTCGGTATACGGGCGAAAGTTTTACGACAACGACTTTGAATGGTAAAATCATTTTAATGTGAATATTCATTCGTATAGTAGGAAGAAGGATGAAATAATAGTAACAATTTAAAACATTTATTTATACAAAGATTATATTTAAAACATTAATTTATACAAAGAATCTCGCACTGAATTTCATATTAACAAAATTTTATTTTTACCTTTACACATACATACGTATTTATATACAAATATACATACAATAACTTGCAATACATTTGCAAGCTATGCACTAATTCTCTAGTGCTGCGCGCGGCAGACCGATCATAGTTGAGTGGGAGAGAGACGCAAGGCATTCGGCGGGCCTCTCTCGTTCGGTGACTCATCGTTACGTTACCGAGCGTTACACTTTCATGGCCGCGCCCGCAACCAATTAAGAAGTTAATCAGTCAATTTAATTTTTTAAAATTTTTTCATATTCAAAGGGACTAATACAATATCAGAAAAAACAGAAATAACACTACTTGATATCCGCACACGAACGGAACTGCCGCTATGTTTATAAATATTAATTCCAGCGAACATGCATACGTTACCCCGTGGGGCGCAGGGCGAGAGAGTCGTCACAATTTGTCTGATGGCATAATTCTCTCTGCCGACCAAACAAAAACGTAATCAAGGCAAGCAGTTGAGCCGGGTCGTCGCGCAACGAACGCGAAAAGCAGTTGTATCGTGTTTGTTCTTCCATTTCGTAAGCATTTTTTTTAAATAAGAATAAAAAAATGACATAACGACTTAAACGTTTGTAAATTGCCGGACACGTCCCTTGGACGATTTTAGACAAAAGCAGTTGAGGTATTAATAAAAGTTTCCTGAGATTAAAGATATTAATGCGACAGATAATCTTTGCTCAGCACGTATACTCGGTTTCAGGGTCTAGTTCAACATGTACTGTTAGATGTTTAACGGCTTGTCAAGGGTTAAATGGATGCCAACTCGCCGATTAGTTGAATGAAGCTGACGGCCGATTAATACAATTATCAGATTAACAGTGCGTGTATCTCACTTTTCTATAAGTTAGATCTGATTAACATAGCCTTCAAGATCATGTAGTATTATAATCCTTTTAGGGGAATTTTTAGTATTCGTATATATTTTAATCGATGATGGTCTAATTCTCATTGCTAGAACCATACGAAAGGTTAAATTTGTTAACAATACTTAACGAACAAAAATATTTTGCGCCCATTAATAACAAACATTTTGGAGCTCTTCAGCGGCAGCGCACATTCATAGACGAAGTGAACGTACAACAGCCGTTAACCGTAAACGAAACGACACGGTCCAAGTCATTCAACACGATCAATTCGCTTTATGTATGTAAGAGTTGGAATTTCAAGCTTACATACATTCAATGAGTGAGCGTTATCGTGCGTTATCGGTCATCGATAATGTCGCGACAATTACGCGTCGACCATCGTTCCGAAACGACACACGATCATATCTTGCGGTCCGAACGTAATCTGTACATCGAAAGTAAGCAGCGGTGTTGACGGGCGACGGCGGCCCGGCCCGCGCGCCGCCGGCGCAGTCGCAGCGGGCCGATAGCGCACTATCCTCGCGGAGGGCGCGCTATCGCGGCCCGTCGTAACAATAAACGCCTCGCGCGATACGCCGGACGCGCACAAAAGTGGATCGAAACTCCGCGGCCAAATTACTAGAGCGTTGAGGAGTTTACTTTTGAACGCGTATGCGGCGCCCGCCGGCGGCGGCTGCACTTTCGAATGGCATACAGCAAAAGGGAAATTTCTGCGGAAATAAAGACGCAACGTTGCTATTATTGGATCATTACAAACATTCTCAGTTTCTAACTTGATATGGGTTTACAACCGGGTGTACATCGTGGATAGGAAAAATCCGGCCAAATATTTATATTCACTAAGAATTTTCTATAAATTTGGGCAATTATGCTTTTTACTTATTCCTTCTTTTAATAAGTAAAATTCACTAGATGTAGCTAAAATTGCAATGATTATAGGCATGCTATGTATACAGGTTCTAAATGCAAACTGGGATATCAAACAGTAGCAGAAACTGCAAAATTGACATCGTTTAGTTTATATAAGATGTACCATTTGAACTATCTCCAGAGCGTTGAACCGTAAAAGATTATCCTAGAAAAGCGAGCGCGGCCTGACGCGACCGCCGTACGCGGTACCATTAGACAGAGACAAAACGCCGGCGCAGGCTCTGGGCCAGCCGTAATCGATTTGGGAGCGGGCCCCGAGATTTGGACGGGCGCCCCGCCCCGCGGCCGCGTGCGTCGCCCCCGCGCGCCGCACCGCCTCATGATCGAGATTAGGTAATTAGTATAATTTTATTTAGAAGCGGTGAAATATACGCATCTGCCTCGCGACCGCGTGCGCGCACGCACCGATCTCAGGCGGCGATAGTCCAACGCGCATAGACATACTACGATCGACGGCCGATATCTACCATTCTGCATCGTCGCAGGTGACCGTTCTATTATCGTCGCATCTCTCCCGACGCGCGCTGGCGCACGCGTGTCTACCGGATGACGCATTCCCAATGGTTTTAACTTACGGGTCAAAATCCAGAGAGAGACGATCGTGCAAGAGACATCACCTCTGTATAAAACATCCACTGCTACGTTTAACACGAGTCACGTTCGTGGGCCGATCGCTTATAATCAGCGGACAGCCTTTACTACAATGGGCCTTCAACCAGTACAAACGACTTATTTAATATAAATTACCTAACAATCGGTTGTACATAATTTTGACACGCGTCGGCCTAGGAGCATTGGCGCCCGTGGTCGACTCGTTTTCCTATTAAGTTTAGTTTGTGTTAGTAATAAAGCTAGGCGTCTCATTTGTATCACCGACAATAATGAAAACGGCGTAGTGCGTGCCGGTGCGGCGCGCGTGTTCCTCGCCGCGCGTCGGTGCGGGCGAGGTCGTTCCCGCGCGAGGAACAGCCTTCCGCTGATCGATGGGAATGACCGAAAATTACACCGGCAACGAGTCGAGCATTCGTCGTCGGGCGGGACGTTTCGTGTTTTATTTAGGCACGAATACCCTCTGTATTTTTGTTTCGAGACAAGGAATTTCCCGGTAGGTATCAATAAATTCACGGCGGTTTCGTCCGCATCGTCATCAGAGTTTCATATATTCCCGAAGGCGAGTTCTTGATGATAATTTACGGCGTGTCCCGAACGCCAGCATCCGGGCCGCGGGGCACGCGCTCAGCGGGCGGCGCGGCGGGGCGGGGCGGGGCGGGCGCGGCGGACAGGTGTGGCGCGCGTGTGCCCGGCCCGCGGCGGCCGCGGCCCTCGCGCGCACCGGCCCAGCACCGCGTGATGACCGCCTAGTGAGCCCGCTCCAGATGTTAACCCCTGATACGTATTTTATCTAAGAACCACTCGTCAAATTGCTATCTACATTATCTATGAATGACTTCCTCGTGTAAGGCTTCATTATCCGTTTGTAAAGATGTAATCGAGATGAATTTTAGCTACGTACTGTCGAAAGACAAGCGCGTCAGAGACTATTCTCACGAACATAACGACGGCAGATAAAGCACGCGAGAACTAATCTCAGCGATTAGGATTACAAACGAGCCGGGATGACAACTCGAAACTTTCACCATAACTCATGCGCAGAATTGTAAAAATGCATCATATAATTCAAAAGTAAAAGATATTAAAATTGGAACATCGTGCTTGTGTAATTTGTTTCAATATACCCTGACAAAAAATTGTTCTCTAATCTATTTTTCAATATATAGTTAATTTACTTCAGTAAGCGTGCTAGGCTTGGCCTGTTTTTTTTTCTAGCTTATTAAGTTCGTGCTAATAAGGTAGTAAAAAAAACATACGGACAAGTGTGTATCGGACTTGCACTCTAAGGGTTCCGTACAAACTTAATTATATATGACATTTGAACCACCAAGTCTTGATGATCTTTGCTTTCGATACCGATCCAGACGATATATTAGTTCCAGGAATTCCTAAACATTATATTAAAAAAAATAAACGATTTTTAAAATATACACATTTTCGAAACCTTAAATTTTGATCGCCAAAAGTTAAAAAATGTTCTCCCATGTATTGGTTTACATCACGGCTACATTCCAATCGCAAGTATAAGTTTGTATTTACAAAAATTTTTTTTATTTGTTCATATGACGTAAATACAAATTATAGATTTACAATTTTTTTTCTTTTACTTGTGCTGTGACCTTTCTCAACCAAAATTCATAATTCCAAGTCAATGGAAAGTATGTTTTAAGTTTCGATTTAGTTGTAAATTTCGGAATATGAGGCATAATTGGCTGCATTTTTTGATGACCTCAATTTCGGAGCTTGATTTTTTTACCGCTTCAAGGGATCTCAAATGTAAGTATGTATTAATTTCAACTTGATGCCTCCACACGCCCGTAAGAAAAGGGGTCTTAATAGACAGACAGATAATGAATAAGGTTTTTTTTCGTGTGAGGTGCGAAACCCTAAAATACAAATAAATAATAATAATCGGTATATCCGTAAATAAAATACAGTCACGTAAATTTATTTACCGTAGTTCACTGGCTTTTTACATCTGCCATTTTCATTTTCTAGTAGAGTAGTACTACAACTTCATTCTGTAATTTTTCAGATTAATTGTTTAATAGACTCTGTGAGAGATAAAAACAAATAACGTAGAATTTGATTCATGAATAAAAAGAATGAAGGTGATTAATCAAATATGTATTATCTATTGAAATGTATACAAGTGCAAGAAAGACCTAATTTTAAGTACTTGAAACTATTGGTAGACATCAGTGAAGCAAGAGAGATATGCAAAGATCGTGACATATGGGATCTCTAGTTTTTGGGTACTCTTTTGCGAAATAGGCGTGAGTTTATAGATAATAAAAAAATGAAGAAATGTTTTTTCGTGACCCGAAAGAAGATAGTTAGGGATATCACCGCCGGTTCATCACAGAACGATCGAGGCGAGAGTACAGCACCGCGTGCGCAGTAATACCCGCCTCCAGTCATTAGATACATGTAATAGCTCTGTAATTATGCCATTAAACACCTGTTGATTTTACATTGAAAAATCTTCCCTTCAGGCGAGCCCGGACTCCGGGGGTCATTAGACGGACGAATCTTCTACGAGCCGGTACGTGAGAGATGTTACAAAATGTAACATTATACAACCGGCGGTGTCATCAATCACGTATATTTTACGGTACAGCGTGAACGACTCATTAAGAGCGCGTTTCGCCGCGGCCCTCGGAACGATTCGGTCGCTAATGTCATTTCGACTAAATTAAATGTTTAATTGGAAACGGAATTTATTTCTGGAGCGCTCGTACCGATTAAGTTTAGGATTTGTAGAAGTTTTAATTGAAAAAGAAGGCCGCAAGATGACAAAGCAAACTCTTACATCCGAAACGAATCGCAAATAATGGTCCGTCCAACGTGGCCGTTCCGATCCTCCTAGAACTGTTAATGGCGATCGTACACCGTGTTACAATTTATCTTGCGCATGAGCTTGCGCAAAGGAAATGAAGTAACGATACACAAAAAATAGAAGAATGATTTTTTGCGAGGTGTAAAATACGAGCGGACGACGGTCTCGTCGATCCGCGCCCACTCCTATTCGAACGCAGACAAAATTAAAACGACAGGACGGGCCGAGAGAGGCGGCATTGGCGCGACCTCCCTCGGAAATCGATTCTTCTACGTGCCCGATACCGGTAAACAAATTACTTCCTATGATGAATGCGGTACCCGCCATTACCGGCGGGGAAACAAAGAATACGTTTCAAAAGAGAGACAATAACGAGCGCGTGCGCCGCGCCGAGGACGCGGCCGCGACGCGCGCCGGCCGGCGCTGATGCCCTGCTCGAACAGCGCCTACGCGTTGAGCGCGTTAGTTCGAAATTTTGTACTGGAATTTAAAACATACTGAAATAGTAGTTACGACGTTTGTACGACATACGAATACGTGGTACAAACGTCGTATGTATGAATGCTACGGTATCCGTGAACGAATATGGATTTGGTTGCCGAAGGGATGGTCTTCCCAGCATCCCAGGATGGAATACTAAAATTTTTAAACTGCAAGGAAACGCCAAAATATTCAGAATAAACAGTAAACGAGCCGGTACGTACGGTGTTTTTCAATTAATCCAATAACGTTTTACTAAAAATACATAATCCTCGTTACTGTCTTTCGATGCATGTGCAAGTGTTTCCAATTACGTAATTTTGCATTTTTATAAATAGTTATCAAGGAAAAAGCTCAGGTGCCAAAACAAAACAATACTCGGAGTGTAACTTAACGTTTTAAAAGTAAAACGATAGTTTGTCTCTATCAAATCATATAATTAACGACGTGAAATATTTCTACTTAGCGAAATGTAAAACCCTCAGTGTTATTTTGATTTAAAGTTAATATGATGAGTGTTTCTCAAGAACGAATTGTTTTATTTAAACAGGTTGCACTAAAACGACCCGGCTCGTATTAAGAGACCAGACATTCAAAGAGAAGACGACGGAAAATTGAACAAATGTAATAATAAATCAAATCGTTATGGTGAAGCAGAGAATCTTACTAAAAATTATTAGCCTGTGGTACTGCTGAAGATCTAAATAAACAACTACATAAAGCATAACGCAAGTTACATAAACACGGTGTTGGCCGACAGCGAACACCGTGTTTGAGAACATTAAAGTAAACTAAAAACAAAGAGTAAAACATTGAAGACAAATTGTTAATTATGAAACTTGGATTTGAATTATTAGCTACGGAAAACACCCATGCACCTAATAGTGTCCGGTGATGGATGTAATTAACGTGTCGACGCCGGCCGCGGGCTACTCTCGTTTTTACGCGTGCGCGGGCGCTGCGGTTTTCTTCTTAATTTAACACTGGGAAAGTTTACGAATGGTCAAAAATAAATTAAATCTATGAGTTATAGGAGTGCAAAAATTTAATAATGATTTGGGATTTTTAGCAACGAATTGAGGAAGGGAATAGCTAAAGTTTCAACTCCATTTCTGAATGATATCGGCTGATCAATCGTATAATTCAGCTGGGTGCCAGGAGAAAATGACTCTATTTGTATTTTTAGGCTCAAATGGAGGAGAGTATACTGAATTCATAAATATATGATGATTTACCAAATACTTATCGTGATAAAAAAAATGTATGTCAATACATTTCTAGTTAGGATAATAATGGTGAACGGATTGAAAGTAGAAATCTAACAGCCAACATCGCATTCAGGAATGTTAATCATTTTTTTATTGAAAACAATTTCAGATTCGTCTAGTAAACGATTCGTTACGTCATGCTTTCAATCCATCTAATTTTACGAGGTCAAACCTGGTCCACGCATGTATACACAAATTAAACCGCAAACCGACTGAACAATGTAACAACCAACCGAGATTAGGGCGACCATTTCTAGCGTTTGAATACAGCACATCTGAATAAGTATAATTAATGCGTTAAAATAATAATAATAATTCTTTCCTAAACGTAAAATAATCCAAAATTTAACTTACGAAAATGAACTGTAGCTATCAGTTAGAATATTAATTATTACAATAAAAGAAAGTGAAAATGTAGTAATTATAATATATTTTTTGATGTATTTATCAACGATATAATTGGTCTTCTCTCCTGCCCTACTCTTCTCTTCGCTGATGATCTTAAAGTATTTTGTCAAATAACCTCATACGAAGATTGTGATCGCCTTCAGAGAAACCTAAGCATGATATACAACTGATGCATCAAAAATTCTATGACGCTAAATATATCCAAATGTCTCGCCATAAGCTTCACAAAAAAAAAAAAAAAAACAAAATTTGCTATGACTACAAAATTATGGACAGGGATTTGGACAGGAATTCTGAGGTCAAAGACTCGGGAGTCTTGTTTGACGAGAAGCTAACATTTCGCTCTCATTATGCGCATATTACAGGCAAAAGTAACAGAATGTTGGGATTTGTCTTTGGGACATCAACAAACTTTAAAAAATTGGTAGCTTAATTGGGGTTTACCTTTGTCTTGCTCAAACTATTTCGGAATATGCCTGCACAGTTTGGTCGCCATTTTACTCTGTGCACATACAGGATATGTGCACAGAGATATCGAAAGACCTCAAAACAAACTTCTTAAGTTGCTCTTACAAATGTTTAATCTTCACCGATCTCTCGCGGACTACAAAGGTGTGATAGATTCAAATTACCAACTCTCGAAACCAAGCAGTACGATCTTTTGTATCTCCACCAATTTATATACTCCATAGTCGACTCGTCCTCATTGCTCCTCTCTATCAACCTCAACACCATGCATAGATTGAGCCATCATAGAATATTCGCCCGGCACGTATATAGTAATAGCACCGCTTATTATAACCCAATTTCAAGAATGTGTCGCCTTTATAATGATCTGGGCATCTAAGTACAACGATCTGGAGATTTTTGAAGTTAAATTGCATACATGCAAACGATCCACACAGGTGGTTCTCGGTTTACGCTAAATACAAAAGCATTTTGTCTTTGTTTGTATCGCCGCTCATTATCATTGCTATTAAAATTGTCATTATGGTTATAATATTTATATAAATAGTACATCATATAGTAATAACATGTCTCTATCATTATTTTTTCTTTATATTTTGCGTATGTTTTAATTATTTAATATTTCCTTGTTCTCTGGCTGCATAGCACGCTGTGTGCACATAGTTCGGATCACAATCCTGTCACTAATACAAAATTTTTATGTCCACTAACAATGCAATGTTTGTTATCTGTTTTGTCTACGTCATGAAATAAATAAATAAAATAAAAAATAAATAAGTTCTAAAATAAGCAATAACAAATCAATAGTGAAGTGTCCACGCACACACGTATTAAATACGATCATAAAGTAAATTATACATACGCAGTCAAGTCAAAGACACCAAACGAGTAGAGTACACCTTAAAATATTATCTTAACTATAGATGCTAGAAATCAACGCTATGCAAGGGAAAACTTGAAACCTTATTCCAGAGCATAAAGTTATTGTTCTATGCTTTTAGATATGCAGATCGACACGTACTGGGTTCAGATGAATGACGGCCTACAGCAGGTATGGGCAACCTTTGACATATTGTGGGCCAAACTTAGTGTGCAAATACATTTAAAAAGTAGTGCATTTTAAAGTAGTGTTTTAAACTAGTGTTCATAATTTTTAGCGATAGACATCAGATATAAAATTTTTCAAAATGTCTTGCGGGCCGGATCAAATCTTACAGCGGGATGGAAGCGGCCCGCGGGCCGGCGGTTGCCCACATACGGTCTACAGCATGCCTTTTAACAAATTACGCACGTATTTTAGTCGGTGATGTAGGTTGTAAAGTTCTGATCGTCTGCAGTGACGTCACATTACGCAATATGTGTTAAACATTGGTGATGCAAATATTGATGATACTTGGAAGCTCCAGTTACTTCGCATTTACCTCACAAGAGCGCTACAAATTAGACGATATTCAAAGTAAGGTAGCGCTATGAGAACTGATAACAAAACATGACTCTGCAATATTCAAAACAAAAACTGTGACATCTGAACGATCGGCCGTGGCCACACTCGCCCGTGCCGAGCGACAACTGCCTATTTTAAACGGGGACGTCGCAAAGCTGTACATACATAAATAAAGTTATGCCTAGCACCCGGCTTTTATACGACTACTTAGATATGTCTCTGCTTAATTTATATTAATTGTTATTTCATACAAGTTGCCATTACTAAATATTCATTCAGTTTAATTTACACATTTTTTTTTTCTTTTACGGTTATTTCATAGATTTCTTTCGACAAAATTGATGTGTATAAATATTTCAAATAGAGGCAGCAAAAATGGAATTTTGAAATGAAGCTAACCGTGTGACAAAGGTGTCGTTATATTCAATGCCCACTTGTGTTTTAAAATTGTGCACAAACCGCTCCTAGAAGCTCGCAAAACAATGCGAGATAACACTGCACAAATAACCAACGCATGACTGTACCATTTACGACATTATAGATAGGCCCATCCCATACAAACGTGATATAAATTTATGACTGCTGTTCGTTGGATAAAGTCAATAGACATTCGTAAATGTAATTTTATTCGTACTTTGTAGGTCATCACACCTCGTCACATCCCTTTCCACTCTAATTATTACACATGTAGTTTAATTAATTTGAAAAACATATAACCATATTATTCTCTCGCGTCACTATTCCTATAGCTATATTTCAAAAAATCTAAGATGACATTTCTTATGTCACAATCAACATTCACTTTCGTCTCACTTTTATATTTATCTTAATGATCTCTATTTCGAGAACCTAACCGTATGGCAACCCTAGCGTGAAGTCTGCAAAGTCGTCCATCCATTTGCATCAATTAGGATGTTACGAAGTACTTCCGTTTGCGTACGAAACAGACACAGCACAACATATAATTACACAACGATAGCTGTGTTTTATACAACATATGCTCCCGACAATTGGGGCGAATTAATGATTATAGTTAGCCGTTGCAAAGCGGGTACAGAAAGCGCTCGCGAGGACCGACGGCGCGCCGTAAGCGGCGGACCCCGACCTTTGTAGTGATGATTGTGCGTCTTTAATTAAGTGATGCCACAATTTTTTAAACGGAATGTTTAAGGGTATAAATATACCCAAAAAATAAACCACTTTAAAGCGTGGCTACTTGGGTGCGAGAGGCTTAGCGGCGTACGTCTCCTGTGACTTAATTAACCTCCACTGACACCGTAGACTGATAGGCGAGCAAACCGGATATCCTTTCTATTGGTGTTTTTATATTTATTTCGTTGAGTCATAAAAAGTGATAATTGACTGCATTATTGTACATCTATCTCTTCAGAAGATTTCGGAGATACTTTGGAAAATAATTTTTATCATCATTTTGGGACTAGATAACAAACAACATATATTTCTTTCAGTAAAATTATCGTTCACGATTGAATAAATCGAATCAGAAGTGGTGTTAATTTTCTCAAATTCGTGGGACTTCTCGTCTGTTATCACCTTAAATTTAGAGGGTCTCGTAATTTATAAGGAAAAACAAGACCTTATTAACATGACTTTTGTGTTGCCTGTTACAAGAATTATTATCCGTTTTTTACAACAATTTTTATTCGAAAATTACGTTAAGTAATTTGGTGCATAGATAAAAAAGGTGTAATTAATATATCATCGAATAGTGTCGCCACTAAAGATCGTAAAAATACTTTATTTTTTAATAAATTGCTAGAAATAAACTTTTAACCGACCTTAATAATTTTTAAAACTAAACTCTCTAAAACTAAGTTTAATAGATATTGAGCCATATATAATCTGAAAATTGCAGCAGTTTTTAACAGCGCAACAGGTGCTAAAAATACATAAAAGTGCTTAGCTACGAAAGTTTTTTGATCTATCTATATCGTTTCTTATCAAATAAATATTAGTTTGCTAATCTGCGAGTGCCACTGGCTTGTATCTGGTTTTTTGATCAATCCAAAACTACATCTTAAAATAGCTTTAATCTTTTGATTCGAAAAAAGAAATTTAAATCACAAAAATTGAACGAATACGAGTTTGTGAAAATCGATCTCATGTATAATTTATAAAGTATAATAATACAAGAATATATTATATAAAGAAAATATATAATTGTGACTACAGTAGACACTTAAATTTTTTCCTAGACTGGTACAAGTATAATGAATTGCGGTAGGGGTCGTCGATTTGAAACCACTGAATAACGTAAAGAGAAGTGTGTGCAGCCGAGGGGGATGGAATACCTACGTATTCATTAGTAAAAGTTATTTTTATAGATTTAGGAAAATCAATAAACGTGGACTATTAGTTACAGAATAAAGAAGACACGAAACTGTATAAATATAAATACGTTCTTATTACTCATACAACAAACTGAATTGACAAATAAGTGAACACTGGATACAACAAACTAGCAATCATTCATTGAAAAAAGACCAAGACAAGAAAAAGTGAGATTGGAATGATTGAATTAATTTTATCTTTTTCATGCAACATTTATTATATATACTAGTCGGTTTGCATAGTAGCTGGAATACCCCTGCAGTCGACCCTGCATTTCTAGTTTTTAATAATAATTCTATAAAGTATTTTACAATTATCCCACTTTATAGATACAGTTTTAGTGTACTCTGTTTTTGGAACTTTTATTTTTCAAATTTCGCACAACGACTGTTACTCACTAAATTTAAAGACTAAAAACAAACATTAGAACGGTACACAAAGAATTTCTTCTAAATCAGTAGATTTATTCCAAAAATGTCCGCCTCGCTTAGATCACCGTTTCGTTTCGCCAGAAGCACTAAGTCCAGAGGACGAGGCTCGCCGACTTTGTGCTGATCGCTCACAACTCCTGCGCGAGCTTTCGACTTCACGATCGAATATACTGTGTGGCCTTCGGCGATTTTTGAGATTCAAAATTTTATAATTCACTCATTCATTTATTTATTCAATCGTACTGAATATTAAAATCGTGGCGAGACTAGGACACTCAAATCATCACAAACAAATTTAACCTAATAGCATGGAATTTAAAATACTTGTAGTAATTGTTTATCTTTAAAACGTGTGTCCCAGCAAGAGTTTTAATTGCAAAAAATAACCTTCAGTGAAGATAACAATAAGATACAGCCGTAGGAAATTCTCTAACTCCAAGTTAGAATCTTAGGAACTCTATCAGTAACAATAATTTAATGACAGAACGGAACCGAACAGCAAGACCACGAGATCGACACAAAAACTTATTGAATCAAATTAGCCATAATAATAGAAAACGGTTTTATAATTATTATACTTTAGCCGACAATGAAACTGAGGTTACGCACTCAGTCGGCGGCGAAACGAATACGGTACGACCTAACACGGATACGAGTAACTATTTCTCAATGCAATGCTACACGAAAAATAAATAGTGTAAGCGAAAATTTACATGAACACTCTCAACTCTTGCGCAATGAAATTAGGCATTGAAACTAAAAAAAAAAAAGACAGTAACATATCAATTACAGAAGCATATCGCGTGTCGGGGACGACGAGCCGAGGGTCGTCCTCGGGCGCCGGCCGCGGCACGACACAATGCCGACACGTCCTCGCCTACGACATTGTCTCGCACAGGAACCGCCGTGCACTCCCGTCTACGAATCGGCTTTAGACGTCCCCGTTCTGTCGAAACCACTCGCCTGTATTCTGACTTTTTGAACAATTAAGTTTAGCACAGAACAGGATAAAGTTGTGAATACTGATAAATAAAATAAATTTAAAATATGTAACGAATAAGTTGTCATTTATTTACGTTTCTTTCCTTGTTTCTGCCATAAAAATGTAGAACAAACGAAGCAAAAAAATTATCACGACAAACTTAACATAAATATTGAGCTTTTCAATCTAGATGTGGTCTTGTTAAACGATACATCAAACAATTCCTGAACGGTCACAACTTATGATGCAGATAACCTTCCATATTTTTCGGGTGTGCGATTCGAAATGAATTAGTTTACAATGCACATTCATCATTATTTAAATGCATAATATATTAAAGGAAACAAATTAAAATGCCGCAGAAGTGGTTGATAATGGTAGAGTATTTATTGTACATGACTAATATTTACAACCAAATTGAGAGTTATCTTCTGGAAAATTTATTAAGCGAAGAATATAAAAACATATATATATTCCCGTTATATATGTTTGGTAAATTAATTTATTATTAATATTAAATAATTTGGTAAATTAAGAATCAACAGATATAATTTATAGAAAATAAAATTGTCATCGCGGAAGCGTCGTAATTTTTTTATTATTATTAACAATTACTTCTTATTTATAAGTGATATAGTAGACAAAAAAAAACTGGGGAGTTTTTATTTATCGTTGCAACTACAACAGTGTGTTTATTGTACGTATTTGACAAATGTCAAAATAAGTGATAGAATCAGATCACGATCACAATTTAGTTTTGTTTATATAACTGCACAAACACATGAACCTTCCAACGTCACGACTACTGCATCGGGTCAAGGTCGCCGAAACATTGTATCGTCATCGTGTTTACGTAATACGTATATCAAATGTCGATCCATTGGAAAGCGGAAAATTTATTATGAATCGAATCACGAGATCCGATGCGCGAAGACAACGAAGTTCTTCAATCGTGCGGTCTCATGCGTGTTTCGTCAAAAGCATTGTTCATTTGTAAGATTAGCTCACGGCGAACTATTGGAATATGATTGATGTGCTATCCCATCGACTGTTTTATATTTACAGTAGCCGATGAAGTTCGACACGAGGGTTCACCGCTTCGTACGGGACCCCGAACAGTTCGCTACGGCCGAGCGGACTTTCACACGTCATTCCCGTATCGGAACGACTCATTGAGTGTGTTGAGTTTAAAAGTCTCCGGTTGAACTGGAATCGTCCTCGGACACAAAATAAATATATTCAGAAGGTCCGCTTCTGCAAGTATTCGATTTTGATTACCTAATCTCGGCCGAGCAGTTAGGGCTGGAGATTTCGACTTTCGTAGAATTATATTTTTACACGTACTTTTTTTTGTTAACGTAAAACATTATTTTATTTTATTAAAAGATAAATAACTCTATTAATAAAAAAAATAATGGTTCTAAAATATTTCAAGAGGAAATTATTTTTAGTAAAAGATGAATCAACATGGATAAAATAGGCATTTTCAACTACTTTATTACAATACATATTTATGATAGAAAAGAACTTTCAACGATTGTAGCTATTGTATTTTATTTTATATTGTTATTATTATATCGTATTTTAAGGAATAATAAATTGTCATTCTTACATTATCTTACAATAGACCACTGGAGAACAGGTACAAGGCATTGAAAAGGACGGGTTTTATATTAAGAGATCTTTTAAAATATGAGAATTTACGTAGGTTACTTTAAAGAACTGCAGAATTAGCCCACTATTATTGCAAAAATCGTACAAAGTTTGGAACGAATTATCATTTAAATTAAAATTTTTAAATTAAACTTATGTAATTACCACGAAAAAAACTCTGTTCTAAAACTCCTACGATCACTTTAGAATTCTACGTCGGTGAGTTTAAATATTCTCGTTGAATATACTTGAAACATAATGTTCATCTAAAAAATAAGAACATTAATTATAAATACTTCTTTAATTACTTGCTAATACGCGGGTGAAGTTGGAGAAAATGCATACAATAAGCACTTTCAACGCCGAGAAGAGTATTTTATATAAAAAAATATTGCTTTCGGAATATTTTATTAAAGATGCTTCATAAAAAAATATAGAACTCGGACCACTATTTTTCAAGATTAAGTATAACTTACATCTAAAGTAAGTCTCTTAATTCATTATATTAGTATAGACCAGTATAACGTAATATTATTATTACATTGTCTGTATAAATAAAATCATACATTCAATTTGGGTCCAACAGTAGGCTTTGAAGGAGGAAGAGTTTAAACAACGACATAATAAAAAATTTTCACTACTAAGTGTAGGAAGAGTTTAAACAACGACATAATAAAAAATTTTCACTACTAAGTGTTTTTTTTTATTATTACCTTTGTATGTATCCCGATACGCAGTAATCATAGTAGCGCTGTTTAATTGCAGACACTTAGTTGATTTAAAAAAAGTAGTAATATGTACTACTATCTCTCGCGTGAGCCAGTCGCAATTGACACGTTTAGGATGGTTTGGGAATCCTTTGTTCGGCCGGCGGCGCACGTGCGTCATCGTTTGGCGCGTTTTGAATAGGGTGAACTTTCTGGTCCTACTTATTTTGTGACTCGGGATACGGTTACCTATCTACTTTATATCTGCTTTGCCGATCGGTGTTAACATTTTCAGTTTACTAAGGCAAATAAACAATACACGCCTGTCCGTTTACTACTTTAAAACGAAGATCTTTTTTTGTGTATTCCTTCAACGTAACGAGATAATTGTGCAAGGATCACAGCTCGAATACGAAGACTCGGCCGATAAACTAGTAGACGACATAAAAACGTTTTTTGTTGGCGACAATCGAACCCAGAAGTCTTATACGTGGGACGAGCGTTTACCAGCTATACCGTGGACAACTTCGCGGATAATACTGAATTACAGATTGAAACGGAACACACGACTTCGGATTTGTAGACGCGTTCGACTTCCGCTAAAGAGTTTATTTTAGATTTGAAAAATGCCCGATACACATGTTTCTACGTTAATTTTTCTAGTGTTTTGTTTGGGGCCAATATTCATACGACACAAATAAAAATTAAATTTTGAGATAGTCCAAAACAATTAAATTAAATAGTGCATATTTATACGACACAGTTTATTTGTTAATGCATTCATCTTTAATAAAATCCAAAGTGATTGTGACTTTAGGCCTTTCGTTATTTAACGGCATACGGCTGTCGACAACTCTAGCACTGACGATGCCGGTACTGAAGCTAGGAAGTCAGTTCCTCGCGCCGTCAGGAAATTAGCGGTAAGAGATCGCTGAAACGTCAACGACGTTAGAAAATCATATTTCGCATTCCCGCCGGCCAACACGACGTCCACGACTGTCAAGTTTTTTACATCAACTTAGGAAGATTTAATCATACACCCGATTGAAAATCGGTTCTCCGAACGACCGACTTCTACGATTCACGATGATACCGAGACGACACACCGAAGCCGGGAGCCTTACAATTCGATGGCTCGCAATAAAATATCATCTACAAATAGTGTTCATTAGCCTCGGCTCCATTCCTTCCATTTTAATAGCTTTCGTTATCGGTGTATATTTTATAACGCACTTTAGTAGCTTTTCCTATTCGAACAAACGATTAGGAGAGCCGCCAGCCGGATCTCCGACCTTTCTTTAATCGGATGACGCGACGTCTTCGATAACGGCCGCTCTTGAATACGTTATAAAAATTTTAAGTGTATATAATTATTGTTATATAATAAATGGAAGTATCATATGTTAAAATAAAAATCATTATCAATTTTATTTAGGTCCCTCACGGGAGGATAGGAATCAGACTAAAAGAGTTCAACGGGAGGACGTCGTTTCTTTTATTGCTATTTTGTTAACGGATACTGGTATCTTAGCCTTTATTAAAAGAGATTTTAATATAAGCTTTAAAATGCCAGTTCTAATTTCAGCATTGACACGCTCTCAAAACTCAGTCTGTGAAACAACTTAAAAGCTGGTAAGTCAAAATATACTTTATCAAATGATAGGATAGTCCTTAGCTCACCAAAATATGTGACAAAATTCTGTATCATTAAAGAAATACACGAAGTTGTTTTGACATTGCCGATAATCGAAGCGAAGGTCTTCCGATTTTGTACACATTGTTATTCTAAGTAGAAGTAGTTAGATTCAAGAACAACAGACCGGGCATATAATCTGAAATATTGTTTTTATGTAACGTAAACTTGGTGTATCTATGAACATTTACTCCTATAAGTGCATCAATCATCTTTTGCGTCCCTATGCAATATGTTTCTAAGAAATCTGAATTATATTATAAATCTTTGAATAAGGGCCTCGTTTTAAACTCACCTTTAATAAAATACCTATCACTTAAAAAAAAAGGAATTCGTATTCACAATTCAAAATGTGATTGCAAAATGAGTTTTTGTTAAAAGCGAATTTAAAATGCGGTCATGGAAGCAGCGCTCGGACTCCAAAAGTAAAATCGGACTTCAAGTCTCGGAAACGATAACGGTGCGGACAAGTTCTAGATATACCTACATCGGAGATATACGTATGCTCATATTCAACTTTTGGACTGTAACTATAACTGGATATTCCGTTCTTATGTAGGCGCATTCGTCGGTTTTCCTTCTGACACATACTACACTATCTTCTTGGACATAGATTTGCCAGTTCCTTGTCCGCTCGGGAATTAAATAAAGACCGTTAAAGTTGTGAACGATCGGGGCTCATAAAGTGACGTCATCATAGCCTCGGCTGCCCTCGCGCACTCGATCGAGTACGCCTCGTGGTGGTAATTTATTTGCGATTGTCTAATCGAAAACGTGAGCCGTACCGTTTTGTTAGCGATAATACCGAACTCGAACGCACAGCGAAATCTGTGGCCGACGCGGTGTTTATTTTCAAACTCACTGTTGAATTTTAACATTATACAGTGATATAATACATTGACAAATGACAATATGACATATATAACCGTATAGCAATTTTTTTAATGTACCTTTTGTAATTATATAGAAGCAAAAAATAAGAAAGCAAAACGTATTTATGTAATAGAAAATTCGTAAACAAATAGAAAAATGCTTCCATACGTTTACCCATAACGGAAACAAGCAGCAAGTGCGTTTCGTATTATACATTCGTGACGAGGAATTTGCGTAATTTGCATTGTCTCGGCCGTCGGTCACGTGCGGCAGTGTTATTATCAACGGGCCGACTTAATTCGCCATCGGCTCCGGCGACCGCCCGCGAACGCAGTGCGGACGCGGACCTCGGGCGCGGCCGGCTCTCGTCCCTCGACACGAGAACGGCTCGTGGAACGACACGACGCCGTCGTTAGTCACAATTGAACGCGCATAAATCATCGGCTGCAATTTTCGCGTTATTAAGTGTGATGCGTGCACCCGGTCGGGTGACGTAATTTTTACATAAGGCGTTAGAAAACCGACGTGGCCGGGGCGACGTGAGAGCAGCGCGGGCAGACAATGCGTCGGACGGACGGCGGCAGAGGCTCATCGGGTTACGAGCGTGAAGTCGTAAACGAAAGTGCTCTCGCATCATTCACCGCGACTGCCGGCGAAGCGGCGTGCGAATACGCCGCTGTGTTGCACAACAGCGCGAAGCCCGCGCTCGACCGCCGTGCCGAAGCTAACGCTGGAAGCGCCGGCGACCGCGCCGCAGCCCCGCGAGTCAAGGGGGAGAGGGTTGGCCACCGACGTCTACGCGGCGGAAACGAAAGGATGTTGGGGAAAATTGTTACGTGATTTATGGACGACCCTTACTTGGTGACATTCTAATGAGAATTATACAAATTATATTCAATTTATTAAATTCTATTCTTAGAAAATCGAGGAATTTAAAATATCAGATCGATTACTAAATCGGCTCCCAGTATTTTTTAATAAGATTTTAAAGGGGTAAACAAGCATAGGAGCCACAGGGAAGTAGATGGTCAACGACGCCCATGGACATTCGTAATACCGACGGAATCGTTAACGCGAATTTGCCTATTACTTTTAAAAAGTAATAAACTCTTTTACTAAATATCTCTTTGCTGTATTTATACATTTTATTATTTATCGTAATATTAAATAGAAATTTCATTCCAATAGAGTATTTTTTTTGTAAGGTTTAACTTCCCATAAGAACCTAATAATGCATGAATAATTGTCATCATTAATTTTATGGTCAACCTATAATTATAATGGTACATTAATTGATAATTAATATTGTTATTCAGTTTTGTTTAAAATAATGTCAATATTTATATAATATTTTATTCATAATTTCTTAAGAAAAATTGTTTCTGGTTCAATTTCAGTCCAATACACGAATTAAATTGCCAACTTACAGACTGAAAACGATGCCGAAGGTTTTGGAAATGACCCCCATGGTCTTCTTCCAGCCCTTGATGAACTGGCGCCGGCGCGCCCCGCCGGTGGCGCGGGGCGGCGTACGCCACCCCAACTCCACGTACGAACTTATCTTGACGGCTTGTCGCGCGCAAGAGTCGAACCCGACGCGCTCGCGCGCTAACGGTAGGGCTGCGTATGGGCGTGCGCGAACTCCATAGCGGCCCCCGCACACGGTCGACTCCTGGCCCTCCTCGTTCACTTCATTACAATACAATCGGACACTCCCCGACGACTTATTCGACGGTCGATTTGAATATCAAATCGGCTGCACTGTCACGGAAGGCTCGAATTACGTCTGCCGGCACCCCGCGGGTACGGCGCGATGTCGAACAGCGTATGCTTCGGCGGGAACGAAGCGTGTACTCGGTAGCGAGGCGCGCCGTGCACTGGCGGCGTCGGCGCCCGACGGCCGCTTTCAGCTATCGCGCCGTAGCGTGCGCCGCCGTAGCACGTCGGCTACGGGGGTGCATAAGCTCGACGTACTCATTACAACAAGACGACGTTGTCATTGCATTAGGAAGAGTGAAAGTCAAGGTACTCTCGTAGACTACTCTATGTATTTTCTATTTAACATAAAAATCGTAGTATAGATAGATAATAATACAGACGTTTTAAAGTTGGACTAATACTTCTTTTTCGTAACTTCTGATAAACTTAGAATTAAATTGAAATTTATTTAAAACACTAAATTCAAGTTACGTATATATGTAAAACGATTAATGTTCTTATCTTATTTAAATATTTTTTTATCAAAAATTCAAGTGAAATTTAAATTTATGTAAGAATTTATTTACTCTCGCTTGAATATGACACTGAAACGTGTTACAAAAAGTAATACGCCAGAGATATGCAAAGATCGCCATGCGGAAATCTGTTGTCTCTGCCCACCCCTCGGAGAAATCGGTATCAGCTTATAAAAAAATAACAACGAATTGTTCATCAATTAAATAAAACTATATGTTACATATAAAATTCAATTCTGTTTGTTCGTCAGCCAGATAGAATTTGTTACAGAAGCGACACATAACAGTTCTTTAAATAAAAATAGAACATATTGACGAGACGCGATGCGCATATAGGTATTCGAGTCGATTTCACGGAAAAGTCAAAGTACACTACTTACGTGTAGCATACACATTTCCAGTTTAGTGTGCATCGACGGTTTTACGTGGTTTGTTCTGTGTTTTGAATTATCACCTAAAACTCGTGCTAAATGTGTAGCGGGTAGCAGTTTTCTAACCCATAACTTAAAAATTCGATTGACTATAATGTTCGTGGTCGAAATGCGAAGTAACGAATTTTTTATCAAGCTGTTAAGTAGAGATAACGGAGTTATGGAATCCCTGATATAGAACTAGAGTCCAAACAGACTGTTCACCGAAATCAAACAAGAAAAAAGGGTTAGAATAATATTGTGCAGGATGATGGGATTTGCACTGCCCCAAATCAGAAACTCCTAAGTAGGAGTTTCTGATTTGTCTGTGTTATGTAGCCTACGAGTGAGTTCAATGAGGCCGTCGCGCGGCCGGGCGAGGCTTACCTACTCCGGCCTTCGCCGCGAGGTACCTTAGACTGCAATTACGATTTTTTTGCTGAACTGCATTGCGAGATCTACGCAATTATTCTTCGTGTATTATTTAATATAAAATACGAATTAAAACAGTGTTTTGCGACGAGAGACATACTATTTTATACAGAGCATCTGCTCAATAGACAAAATCAATAAATAACTACTTACACGATCGACCAACAAGACATAATAAAATAAAATGCAATAAAATTACAATTTAATATACGGCAAATAATGAAATTTCAACCAAAACACAGAAAAGCATACGATCAAGAACAAGAGCGGCGAAGGGTAACACTTATTTTTATACTGAAAAATATATTTTCTTTTCTTTAAGGTTTATTATTTACATAAGCGTAAAATAGAAAATAACGAAACCGTCTGAAAATAAAACTCGGGCGGTTCGTAAACTTAAAAACGCGTAGGTGGGAATCGATGCAACGCTAAGTCGTATGACGGCGGGGTGAGGTCACGTCGTGACTCACTCGCCAGCCGGGAGACTGGAGCGTATAGGTATTAGGAAATTATACTAAATAAACACAAGTGCGGGTTGAAGTTTTTTTTTCTTTTTCCTTAAGATTCCGTAAAATATGGAAACTAAATACGGGCGTTATGTTTCTTTTGAACAGTAGCAGACGCATATCACGTATACTGTTATGACAATGAACGTTCGCAATCCTCTTTGTCTGATTATCTGTATATTCATAGTTTAAAGAAATTTAGATTGTACATTGTTTATATAGTCAAAATTATTGTTTTTTCGATATATTGCACTGATGCATGACGACTTTATACTTTTTTGCGTAAGCTATTTGCATAGGTAAATTAAAGGTCTTTCAACATGCATCTCACGCAATGTTATATATTATTCGGATAACATTAGTAATTATTATATCTTCTATATTGAAAGAAATTAATGCAATCGCCTTAGGTTAATTCCATGAGGAATGTCATCTTTGTGGCATTTTGTATATGTTTCAATTAATATCAAAAGTTTACATTTGAAATAGTATCAATTTTTATACTACTTTAGGAATAACGCTAAAATGATTACAAAATAACCATTACAAGGATACCAAAGAACAAATTTGACATAAAATGAAAAAAATTGAAAAATGTTTATGAAGGGTAAGGTGCTTGACACATTTCAATATAGCGATACAATATAACATGATTGAATTCAATAATTTTGCCACACTTTTTGAAACATACAACTATCTAAGACGCAGCGTAAAGATTGTAATACTTAAATGTACTGCCAGGACACTTAACATGTAGTTGTGCGCTAGCAAGACCTAATCGCACCTAAATGATATCGATATGGAAATTTTAAGTAATTGCGAAACATGAATTACCTACACCTAATAAGTTGTGATCAACTTATTTGCTAAATTACCTCAATCAAAACGTAACTTAAATCGTTTTTTGTTTGTGTCGAAAAAAGGCCGGCAATGAAACAGTAATTGTTTAGAGCATTTTACAGCTGTGAATGTGCGACACTGACAGTTCGTTCGACGCTAGTTTTAAAATAAGTGCGCACACGCAATCTGGTAAATAACATAAGCGCTCGTGGCGGTTATGAGTCTATTTAGCGTCGTTTATTTAAATCGCCAACAACGAGGTTACGATAATAATATTTTTTAGCATTATTATACTGAATTTGTTTTAATCACTCGCTCAAGAACGTACATTTTTTTTTAATGTACCAATGGCTGAGTAACGACACCGAAATCCTTTTTAACCGGCCAATTTATTCACCGGACCACTCGAGTTATCGGTTTCTTTACTGCCACTACAGTAAAATAATTGTTAATTAATATGCTAACTAGATTGAATCAAAAATAGGCCCGTTTGTAGCCAACGAGAATACGCGAATCGTATACATAAAATTACATTAATCACGAGAATTTTCGGAATATCATATATCTGTTATAAAAAAAAATTTAGTTGAGTTACAAAAAGTTGTGTTGAAGTCCAGTAGAGTCTGTGAGAAACTGTTTTCACACCGAGCCATAGACAAAAGTATTAAAATGTGAATATACGTATATTTTCACGCTAAACAATAAAATATGTGTTATTTTTCTCCGTATATGATTTTTTTTAATTTCTCTTTTAGAATATTCTATCCTAACCACAGCACGTTTTCGGGCCAAATTAACCAAACAACAATGCGGCGAGCTTTAACTGCATGTATCTATTCTAAGACGTATTTGAACGTGCGAGGGCAACGCGCACATAATAATAATAACAATAAAGGCGGGAGCGGCCGGTATATCTGCGACCTATATCTTGCATTCGGCCCGCGCTTCCTGTGAGCGCACGCGCCGGCGTACGCCATATTGTTACGTACTCGCCGATTAGATGTGCCCTACGGGCACCGATAAAGTATATATTTCAGTTGCAAAATCTATAAGATGACAAATTATAATTAATCGGTATTCATAGATCATTACGAAAAAAATATATATACAAAGCATTTACATACTATTGCACTCTCAGATATTACATTTTGGATCCTAGTACTAGTAGACACTAAATTAGTGGAAGGAAATTTGGCGTGCGCAAAAAACTATTTTTTAAACAGAAACTAGCAAATTATTCGATATCTTCATAATTTCTAAAACCAATAAAATTAGTTTTGTTCAAAAGTGATGAATACGACACTAAAATATTGATCAATTCACTCAAGATCATCAATATGAGTTCTATAAACGATAAAATATTCCATCTTAAGATAATTAACCAGGCAACAGTACCTACAAACATAAATGTCGCTGTTGTATTATAAAACTGCGATGAAAACTGCATCTCAAATAAAATATGATAATCAAGATACGATGACGCAAATTCGTTAATTATCAATAATTATGTAATCACGCTAACAAACAATTACTATCGTTAATTTATCACGATTTACAATAATTAGTCGCTCGCGCCGCAAAGAAATAATACAAATAAAATATTGAATAGGCTCAGTTCGACGGCAGCTGTACAAATTAACTCGGCAATTACCACTAAAACAATTAAACATATTCATAACATTATACGCATATGTATTCATAATTCGGTTACGTGTTCGATCGTGACCCAGTTTCGGCATCGATGAGCATACATTTTTTAACGCTCAATTATAGAGCTGAGATATTTTCGGTGTGTTATGAGTATTAGTGCAATGAAAAATCAGAACTATGATGTGAATACTTAACGCCTAGGCGACGAGATGTGAAATTTAATATTGGTCGGAAATCAAATTTAAAATATCTCGTGTTTGAAGTACAAGTCTTCCCTTTTAAACTACAATTACTTCAGAATTAGATATCTAGTAAGGGTGTGCGAATATCGTTCGAATCGAATCGATTATTAATATTCAATTCGAAATTCGAATCGAATAATTCAAATTTATAAAACATTTAAAAAAAGAAAGGTGTATATTTTGGTGCAACTGCATACGCTGCGGTGGTTCTCGCACAGCAAACAGACCAATTGCGTTCTTTCTGGTAGCAATGCGTGCAGAGCGCGGAACGCGGCGGGTCGGGGCGGAACGCGGCGGGTCGGGGGCGGGACCGGGGACGACGTCGTTTGCTACTGTTAGATATGTTTATTTATAACGCGCTCCCGGTTTCATAAGTTCTATTTATCCACAGAGAATTTCGTATATACTCAGTCCGCATATCCGTCGAATGATTTCCTTTGATGTGTCATCTTGATTGAGTTTTTAATAAATAGTGACGTATCAACGACTTCCCTAAATTTTTATGTGTGTTTAGAGGAACAGCATCAAGACAGATGATTTATAGTTTAGTTTTGGGGCAAATTTCGAAATAGCGTAACTGAATGTAACCAAAACTATGTGTACAAGGGAGGTAGATACATTTTTTTAAATAGTCTAGTAAATAACATAATTAATTTTTTCATACAGTAGTTAAAAAGTATATTAACGTTAAAAATATAACAGAATACCTATCGATAAATAATAGTATCAAAGGAGTCCGATGAAATAGAGCCCATTACGGAAAGTAGTCCCGGGTCGCACAGCGACGGGACAAAACTCGACGTCGGACCTTCAAACTTTTACTTTCACGACAACAAAGAATGTTCCAAGGACGAGCTTCGTCCGCTCGAGGCGAGGCGCAACGTTACGTTTATTGTTTGTTAGCTAATTATTAGGGCGTTACGCGGCGATGCGTCTCCGCGAGGCGCGCCTCTCCCCGCCATTGTTCGGCGGGCGCGTGGCCGACGAGGGTGCTTCGTCCTTCCACTTTTCGAAATCGGACAGGGAGTGTTGTATGCGTTAGACGTAAGTGTCGGAAGAAAGGCATGTGACGACTATTATTAATGAACATAGCAATAATACAATATAAATGAGATTTTAAAGAAGCTCCTCTCGTGGTGGTATTTCGATCTCGATAGTAATAATTTTTAATTTCCTCGTCACCGTCGTCTTCGGCGATCAGTATAAAACCTTCAAAAATATCTCCCTGGCACCGACACATCGCTATTCCCCCGCAGGCGGGCGGCCGCGCGCCGCGCCTACCTGCGTCCGTCGCGGCGAGGACTACTACCCGGTACAGTTACTTTGATAATAAGAAACATATAAAAAAAAACTAAACGGCCGCCGGCAGGGGAAGGGTGCGCCGATTAGTGGCGGTTGGCTGTTACCTCTATATACGGACGATGTCTACTTCCCTTTTCAATGTTCAATATTTTTCTTATAATTTTACGACAAGCGTATTGCATCCAATAATATATCCGTTTCGATAGCAGAGACTTGCAAAAGTTCAATGCTATCTACTTTTTTATATATTACGGTATATCTATTTTTTCGTTTCACTGATCATCACCGAAATTTACACGAGATTTATATGTTTATATCGATTTCATTTGCCATTATTTCATATTATCTAATGAAATCTTTATTAATGTCAAACTGAACACGTAAGTCTGTCATCGATGTGATGTATGGAAAGATTCGGTCTATTAGGTAAATTGATTACACATTGAAAGTCAAGTATGTTACGACAGCCTAAACAGAGATGACGTCAAAAAACTATTTAGCCATTTGGACAATGCGGGGCGTGCTTAATACTGTTTCATAATAGTTCATATCCTGCCCCTTATGCTACCTACCGTCTCTACACAACGAGTGGTGTCTGCTGTAAAAGCTCTGCTAGTATCTAAAACGCATAAAGCATGGTAAATTGATAGTTTATATTTTTCTCTGAACATGTACAGTTTCTATAACAAAAGCAGCATGCATTTGTCGGTACCGTTATCCGGATTCCATTGGCGTAGCGTTCCCAACACCGAGTCGGCGATAAGAAATGGTTGGATAATTGCAGCGGCTGCGTTTCGGAGATGCATTGGCGTCTATTGTCACAATGCACCTGCATCCTTCCACAATACAAAATCACGCGATTTTAGCTGGTCGCCCCGTTTAGATCGTGGGAAATTCATCGAAATGGACCAATTCAGAATTGAGCATAAATATATAAGCTGTTGAAAAAAAAAATTGGTTGCCTGTAAAGTCGGTATACGGGCGAAAGTTTTACGTGACAACGACTTTGAATGGTAAAATCATTTTAATGTGAATATTCATTCGTATAGTAGGAAGAAGGATGAAATAATAGTAACAATTTAAAACATTTATTTATACAAAGAATTATATTTAAAACATTAATTTATACAAAGAATCTCGCACTGAATTTCATATTAACAAAATTTTATTTTACCTTTACACATACATACGTTTTATACAAATATACATACAATAACTTGCAATACATTTGCAAGCTATGCACTAATTCTCTAGTGCTGCGCGGCAGACCGATCATAGTTGAGTGGGAGACGCAAGGCATTCGGCGGGCCTCTCTCGTTCGGTGACTCATCGTAACGTTACCGAGCGTTACACTTTTTCATAAGTGACTCCCAGCCGCAACCTAATTTAAGACGTTGTCACGTCAAAAAGCTAGCTAAAAAAATGTGATTTCATAAAAATACAATAACTGCAAGAAAAACATTGAAGGATTAGTTTATTTGAGGCGTAGTTTAGTTTTTTGAAAAGGGAACGCAATGGTATGATAATTTTTCTCGATAGAATAAATGAACGCAATCATAATTTTAGAAACGAAACCCTTATAATATTATTTTATTTCCGGTATTTTAAAAAATTAGAAAAAATTTACAAAAATGTAAACTTAACAAACACGAAGAATTATTTTGAAGCTCATCCGATATACCGTTTTTGAGTTATTGCCGAAAAACCGCGCTTTTCAACAAAAGGACGTAAATGCCATGAAGATACGCTCTTTTGCTAGTGCTTTTTAATTTATACTGTTTTAAAAGTAATAGTCGCCATGCCTACTTGTTTCTCTAGAAGTGTAAAAAATGTAGTTTTTTCATCTGCAATGCATTTCTTTGTAGTATTAGTAGTAGCTTCGGAACCCTACATTGAGCATGGTCCGACATGCTCATGGCCGATTTTACTTTTTATATTCGTGTTCGCATTAGACTAACAAATTAAATCCAGTCACAGCTGTACATTCGTTGCTGACTGAATACACGTGAATCGTGAAATGCGCGTTGACTCTTCTGATTATAGGACGTTCAGTGACGAGCCGCGTAGACAATTTGTGAGTAGTTTAGCGGTTGTAACTAATAATACTTAATACTTGCTATAGGTATTCGATATTTGTTGATATCGACAAATCGATATCTAAATGTTAAATAAGGACTCAATTTAAGAAGTAAATAGCAGATGTTTCTGTTTTCTAGCGGTAGAAATTCCGTACTCTATAAGTCTTTTAAAATAATCGGATGTCACTCCTACAACTGTTATTGTGATAACAGGAATGGTCTACTGAATATCGCACTCGCATGTCACAGGAGTAGCAAATTGGAGTCTAGGCCAGCATCAACAAACATTTTTCTAACGTATGCATACAGACTGGAATTTTCAATGACGACTTGCTTTAGTAGCAAAGGGAATCATCGTGAGGAAACCTACGGTACTTATCTTAAAACTGATATATAAACTTTCAACATGTAAAATTGTATTACATGTGAAATAAAAATCGGATCAACATGAGAACGAATTGCGGCCCAATATTTCGTTGTCAGAGGTGACTCGTACACTGCACATAAGTATGAGAGTTCTACATACAAGCCGATAACTGGCTTATTACCTAGATAAGGGACAGAAAATGAAGTGCCGCATATATTAACAATTATCGGCTTAAACAGGTTTACAAGACGAGGGTGTAGACTATCATTATAAGTAATTTTACACACTTACAGCGTTCAAAGAGAATGGAATGTGGTAGAAAAATAACAAAACAAACAAATCGATCGTAACGTGTCAATGTTACGTTATCATGGATCACCATGATAACGTAACATTGTTATTGTTACATCTTCTATGAGGTAGCCGGTCACAATTAAAGACAGCCGGCGTTGATTGCGTATAAGCATTTAAGCGAGTCACCACGCGCAATCATCGCCGCTGTGAGCTCCAGCAGACCGACATGGTAAACTTAAGACGACTCAGTCGATACCGCTGTGACTTCAAAATTACGTTAAGGGTGAGAAGGGTCCCGCCGCGCGCCCTCGGTTGAAGTAATGTTGACGTCATATAGATATCGGCTGTGTCGTTTACAGATTATATAATTCATCTGCGGCGCGTCGCACTTCACCACCTCGCTTTGGTTTCATTGTCGCCCATTCACCAAAAATGCGTTAGGTACGAACGCAAATCAGTTGTACTTTAAATTGCGCGCGATGCAGACCGGTTTTAAGGATTTTTTATTTGAAGTGTCGTTAGATAAAGTAAGCCGATAGTTCAATGTTAGCGACAGAGTAACGGACGGTATGAACCACTAATAACAAGAGTTTCGATCTATGATCTTTCAACATCGGTAGTATTAGTGGAGTGTCTGAGGAGTTTGACATCTGAATCCAAATACTGTATTAATGTAACATCTTCTAAATTATGCTTCATAGATAAAATACTAAAATGTTTACTAATTTTTTTTGATGCTTTTTATTGTTTTCTCTTTTTCATTAATTTCAGTAAATTTTCAATTTTTTCACTTTTAAATAATATATTTTTTTTTTACAATTTCATATTATAATTATTACATGGCTAAAATAGTCATTAGGAAACTTCTTTTGTAGGCGGGTATCAAAAAAGATGTAAAGTGTAGAAAGAAGAATTATTTCCGGAAGTCTCGATAACTATACGTGATGTACGAGATTTTTATTACGTAACTGTAACGTAACATTACTTCATATGTTATTATATTGTACTCGTGTAAATGGCGACTGGAAGAAAAAATGGGAGTAATACGCAACCATTACATTAGACATTTGAATAATAATTACGGCAGAAAGGTGGAAGTGGTTTTGACGGTCATAAAAAAGACAGCGTAAAAGTAGCCGAAAGAAATAGTCGTGTGCTCAAAAATAAATGTATAGATGTTGAATTTGGTAAAAATATGCCCCTTAAAATTGGCCAAGAGAAATTTCTTGCAAATAGTAAAAACAAAATTCAACTTATAGAAATGTTGAAGAAGAAATTATCTGAAAATAATATTTTTACACGTCAGGCGGAAAAAGATGCAGATAGATTAATTGTTAAAATGGAAATTAATTTACAGTCGACTACTATTATTATAATTTCTGATGATATTGACGTATTGGTTCTATTTGTAGCACTAACTCAAATGACCGCGAAATTTATAATCAAAAACCACCTCGAGGAAAAGTCAAACAATATTTTTTCATATAACAGATTAGAAAAATCACTATCGAAATGCAAACAACATATTATTTTCTTACACACTTTAACTGGTTGCGATACGCATTTTGGTAGAAACAAGTTTGTTACACATTTTAAAAAAGGCAAAGATTTACATGTCACTGCTGAAGTGCTTAAAAATGTTAATGAAGTCCCTAAAAATATTTTTAAAGCTGGTGTAGCATGCATTTTGCCATTATACAAGCACTCAAGAAAAGGAAATATTTAAATACATTGAGATTTAATTTTCTGAAAAGCACAGAAAAAAATACCAGCGTTTTATTGTCATATCTAGTACCAAAATCTGAGGCAACATTTGAAAATTTAAAAAGTAGTACATCTACAGGTACAAATATGGTTAGGTTATCATATTTCTATTGAAAATTGGGGGGTGTGGATATGTTTCTAATCAATTTGGAACAATAATGATGAATCGATTTCCAACTCTGGATAATTTATTGAAAATGTTATTTTGTAATTGTTAAAAAGGATGTCGAAAAGCCTATGGCTATCGAAAAAATCGTTTATATTGCACTACAGCGTGTTCACAGTGCAATGACATGAAAGTGTTTTAATGCATCTCATATTTATAATTAAATTTGGTAGAAGAAACTGACGAAAACTAGTGAATTTAATTTCAATTAACAAAAGCAAAATAAAAAAATATTTTTTTAAGCTTCGTTTTTATAAAAATTTATGTTTTTTACTATTAACTCTTAATAAAGCCATGACAGAAATACATATATTCATAAAATGATTTCTTCACAAAATTAATTCACCAAGCTTGTAATATAAGGTCGGGGAAAAAGTTTTTTCGTATTTTATGTACAAATTTAAGATATTTTTTTAGTATATTTTATCAACATTTAATTATAATATATATATGACATTTTGTTTTTGTTCAACAACTTGTTGCCATTTTGTAGGTAGTAATATAATTCCATTGTTGTAGAAATTTTGAGACTTCTGTTCAAAAAATTGGGATAAGTAGTTTTAACATTTCTTGATGTTAACTTAACACGACCTAAAAAAATTCCAAAGAGACCAAAACAGGTGAAAATCTAAGGGTGCAAGGTCAGGGTTATATAGTAAATGCATTAACATTTCAAAACTTCAAAATGTATCGAATTTCTACGTTAGATTCACTCATTTTGGTGTATTCATATTTTGAATTTACACGCAATTAATAACATATAAATGACGTAATAATGTGATTTTTTAAATACATTTAATGGTTACATAACATCGTAAAGTTAGTTTATTATTTACGAAAATTATTGAAACACTGTCTACCCAACATCCTGAGGTCGATTCCCAATTTTTACTTATAAAATATGAAAAAACTGTTATAACGCGTCTTGGTCCATAGGCTATCATATTTTTTAAAAGCATTCTTACACAGACAGCGTGAATAGTACGGAATCGATCTTAGGAAATTGGGTAGACACAGTGTTTCAATAATTTTCGTAAATAATAAACAAACGAATCGCTGTTATGTAATCATTAAATGTATTAAAAATGTAATTAATAAATATTCAAAAACAAAATTCAATTTTTAATTTTTGAAGTAAAACTTCCTTAGGCGCACGGTGAAACGCTCGAGTGACACGGTCGGGTGCACTCGGCTCTTTTCGGCTCGGCCCAGCTGACCCACGTGTTCCACGCGTTCACACAGCTGGTAGCGCGGTTATTATTCATTGTGAAAATGAAGAATGCATGTAAAATACATGCAATAAATGGAATATAGTAGCGAAACTGTCGATTATATCAGTGGTTTCTAATAGTTGAGTGAACACGGTGCATTACAAATCAACAAAAATTGATAATTAAAATTTGACTAAGATTACTGCAATCTTTTATGCGATATTTTTTTACTAAAATCGATCCCAATACCTGTAACTCGTTTTGTTTTTCGGAATGTACGTGAGATCATCGTAATAAAAACAACCGACAAACATTGTCCCGGGTTAGTAATGTAATTGTGTTCTCATTTGGATTTTCATTTTTAATAATAGTTGGTCACGAAAAGAATCTTGTGACCTTGAATTAATAATATAATAATTTAGCGTCTTTCTTATTTTTTTTTTTAACTCTAAAGTCTATTCGTGCATATTTTGCCAAAGAAATTTCACTTAACGTTGTCTGTGTCCGACACACACTACTTTTTTATTATTATAATAATTATATATTATTAATATTACAATTGCGTGTAAATTCTATATATGAAAAACTAATACAATTTCTTTGAAACCAAGTTTTCTGTTCGATACGAGGTTGAAATACATCAGCGCATCACAACACGAACAAAATATTTAAGCATCGAAGTTTATTTCTATACTTCCTTTAGTGTCGCAGACGCAGCTGAGCGACTTTGTACGCGAGACAATCTATATTTATAACATTTGCTTTTTAGTCTGTGGTTTACGAACCTTGTTTTACTTAGATTATGAGCTCGAGGAAAATACTTTAAAGCGGTACATTCAAACAATAACAAAGATAGTTTATAGTTTTAATGGAGTTTTCTTTACTTATTTCGAAACTTAGCGGGAGCAATAAGTCAATTTATATTCCCGTGATGTATAATTATAAGAAGCCGCGTGTGGTCTTCGTATTAATATGTTTGCAAAGGCTGAAATCGATAATGGTGGTGGTTGGAGCTGCCGCGAGAAAATGCGTAAGTTATGTGACTATCGAGTTTATTACTCAAAAATAACAAACCACCAAGTAAATGGAATATGATGGTAAAAAAATAATAAAATAAATAACAATATAATGATAATTATTAACAATATAAATTTTTATTTAATTTAAATTCTTAATGCTTTTTAACTCTGAGAAGTATATTTTTAATTGAATTTTAATTCACGTAGGTAACCTTTTATCTCCTACCGACTGCGAATGGTGTAGATTAAAACTCTCAAAAAGAAAGGACAGTAACATTTTATTAAAAAGGGTACATGTAGAAAGTTCTCTTCTTCAATTTTGGTTCATTTGGTCACTTTTGTCGAGGCGGACGGTGGTCTGCAACTCCTTTCCCGTTTCGAGTACCATGCGCCATCTCACTGACTAGGTATTTTAGCGAGGACTGATTGATTGTGGTGTGCGCCGAATCCTGGATTTTTATTTGACATTTATCAGCATTCGACTAAAGCTTAGCGAAATTGGATCTGTCCGTGTATGAATTAATAATAGAGTATCGAATACAATACAAAATACATTTTCATAAAAAATTGTGATAAATATTGCAGTGTTACAATAAATTAATTGTCATCGTTTAATCCAAATTTTTATATTCTTGTTTAACGTCTTTATATAACCTCACAAATACGGTTTTTATTTAACTTTCATTCCTAACTTATAGAAGTTCAGTCCCGTTTACGATTTCCGTATACTCATTTTACATTATCAATTGATAAAAATTTTAAATCGCAAACTGAATCCTAAAAACATTCCATTATAATCTGTATTTCAGATACATAGAGTTATTCGTCTTCGCGGCTCGTTATGCGAGGGCCCATTTAAAATAGATCCTATCCCGAGTGAGACAAATATTGAACTAATGGGAAACTTTATTTTCTAAAAAAAGTTGAAGTTTCACATTACAACGGCTCAACGCGTGCATGAAAATAGCAAAATCATGCATCTCTCTCAAACTAATACATATTTTTAACAGAACAGAACGTGACTTTTCCACTCCGGCCCGCTCCGCTGCGACACTCGGCCATTAACAAAACCGTCCAGCTAGTCGTCATCGACATTCATACGACTTCTCGTGCGAATCAAACTCATCGGAGAGGATCGTGGGTGTGAAACGGTATACGCATCATATGGACTTTGTTATTATCGTATGTCGTTAGAATGATACTCCCAAAGTGGATCCGTCAGGGTGCGTGGTCGTGTGGATGATTCACGGCTCGTCTTCCGTTTGAAGCGAAACGGGAACAACGGGAGATCAAAGGATTCATAGTATTTTTGAAACCATAATATTAATGATAATAACACTTCTGCGTGAACGACTTCGTTTGTTTATTGTTATTATATTTTATTAAAATGTAAGAGCCCGCTTCGACCTCCCTCGGGTCGCCGAGCTTAGCGGCCGTGTCGGTTAATTAACATTTGCAGGACGGAACACCTACGGAGTTTATTTCGATGAACTGGGCGGGGATCATCGAACCGCCTGAAATAGTCGACGCGGGCGCAGCGCTAAAATAGCGCCCAACGCAAACGGCCCCCTAACTTTATTGTTCGCAAAATCTCATGATATCGGATACAAATTTTATTTTCGATGAACAGCGTTATGTGCATTATTTGCAATTTGCGTTATTGCAGCGATAATAATATGACGCACTATTGTCTTCATCACTCTCTACTGTGTATTATGAACGCCGTACTAAATGTCAACTGATGCTTTACATGTGTATGGCGTTGATCTTAGATGGCCACTTTTTTTATCTAAAATCAAATTTACGGCAAAAATCATTTGCAAGCCTTGTATAAAGTACAATATAACAAATAATTTACGAAAAAAAAACTGTAAGAAATTGAATTTAAAATAAAATCGTTATTTTTGTTGTCAATCAGCAAGCAGACCTTTCTTAGGATTTCATAAAAAATTATTACTTTTCTGTTAAACTAAATTTTTGTAACAATTCCTAATATACAGCTAACGTCGTAATGAATAATTTTTTTCCAAAGTTACCGGATGTATCATTAATTTATTTTTAAATTAAGTGTTTTATTTAAGGTCGCAAAAATAAGCAAAAATCACGGAGTATTATGTGATATAGTACTTAAATAGCAATCAAATACACAAATGTATATTGCAAAATTAACATTTTCTTCCACAATTAAACAAAATCAATTATCTCGTTCCAACGACATACGACTAATTCAAACCCAACATAAACGTGTTTGTGTGTGTGTCTGTAGGGGGGGATCCCCTAATAAATTAGGCGGCAATACATCAAAAATTTAAGCATACCCGGATTTTTGCAAATAAACGATAAAAACAATTCTCCATCGAATGAAATCATTCCACATCGTCAATATCTGTGGCCCTATCTTTAACATTTGACGTGTTGTTCTCAAATGCTATAGCAGACTCGTGTTAAAAATGCTAATTTGAATGTATTCCATTCTGTATTGTCACGCGCTCCGTATTCTTTATCTTTTGAAGTTGTTCCGTATCTCGTATCTTTGAGGTTTCGTATATATATATATATATATATTTTCGGTTTTATTTTACAATTAAATAACAAAATTGTATTTACCTTTTGTGTATTTTCACATTTAAGCGTTATTTTTTTTATTAACTTTAAATAAAGCAGTAAAATAAATAATTAGATGGTATGTATTCGATTAAAAAAATGTTAATATCGCTTAAAAATTACGAACGACGTTTTGAAAACAATTTGACACAATCGCATCTTCATTTTAATTAAGAATATTGCGCATAATTTATTTCATACAATTTCTTTTCACAAAAATACTGTAGTACGTCGATAATTTTATGTTATTATCTTTATATTTCCTTTAGTTCAAGTTATTGTAATTACTCCTCTCCGAGTCTATAGCCCAGTGTCTTTCTTTGTATGAGGTTGCAACCAAAATATTATTTTGGTGTTGGGAACAAAATGTGTGATTGGAGACCGAACACGAAATATTACGAGACTCTAAGCCAGTAGTCTTCGTTGGGAAGACATCCCTCGATGTGAATATTCGTAGGAATTTAAAATCATGTCGTTACCTTAATTGTTACTGTAACACAGAGACAATGAATGTTTCTCGCTTGCGTTCCTCCACGACAGATACGATGGTGAGTAATTTAAAAGAGATTTCACGTTTATCGTTCTTCTGTATTATTCTTAATAATCGTTAAAAGACATAAATATGTTAAAACTAAAATTCGACTACGATATACGTATGACAAATCGATGTATATTCATATGGAACACGGCAACATGTTACCGAAAACAGACATTTACGACCGTTTTATCCTTGACCATTTGACAATATCAATAGTTTTAATAGGCCAAAAACTTTGTCTGTTGTATGGATATTGGAATATATTATATTCAATCACATCTGATATTATGTCTGTCACCATTCTTAAAAACAGTTACTATATTTTCAAAATAAAAATTAGTCGTGGAGTTTAAGATGCCATTATTTTTTAATTTTCACTCTATAACCGTTTTAATGACTCATAAAAAATATTTTGTTAATTAGAGTGAATTCTGTTAATTTAGTGATACAATAATGACACGATAGTCAGAAATTAATTATACACATACATCGACGACAAATCCTTTTTAGGCTTCTCTCTGTTTGAAAAAAATGATGAATATAGTTATATTTAAGTTAATGAAAAGTGAAAAAGACAAGTTATATTTATGATCGCCAGCAAAGGATGATTGTGACAAGGCAGTCAGACGGAGCCGATAGGTAGATATATCTACTTGTGCTGCTACACAGCGAGGAATGTGATCAATAAACATTATGCCCGGGTTCAGACGGATTGCAGTTTCGTATCCGTGACTTTAACAAATGACCATTTTTTTTTTCGCCCAAACTAATTAAAATCATACGCGCGAGAGCTCGTGTGTCGATGGTCGATTCCGTCATTACGGCTTGAACCGTTTTTCGGTCCTCGTCGATACGACTTCCTGATCGCCGTTAATATAACAATAACGTCGGCGTCGTGAGCGCGCTCGCGAGCTGTGTTCGACGGATATTAAAAATTATTGCCCGCCGAGCTGACGCGACACAGTAAAGATCTTTGTTCCACAAATCGCCGCTTAAATGTAAACATTCAAATGCAAAATGCGCGACGTCATCGCCTGGAGCGTCTCACGAGGCGGTCGAATTGATGTCCGCACAATACTGTCTCGTAATAGTCGAATCGATTTACACGCTTCTGCGCGGCGCTAAACAGATGCGCGCATTCAATGTCGACGGAGCGGTGGAACGCTTGCATACGTGTTTCTGTGAATATTATTTAAACTATGTTATGTACTATACCGTGCGGTATACTGGCAGTACAATATGGTAATTACCCTAGGTTCGCAGACAACTCTATATATGTTTGATTAAAAAAGGAAAGCTAGAATTTCATAATTTTTTTTTTCTCTAAAAATAGTTGGGAGTAGCAAAACATCTAGTCTCGTTCTATCTCTGGCAGAGAAAAAAATGCGAATGCAATAAACGAAAAATACTTAGATTTTAGTCAGGTACACATTATTTATGCAAATAATTGGACACCGTTGTCCCCGTATCTGGTGGAAACGGCATCACTATCCAAACGAAGCCTTGCGAAAAAAAGTAGTGTTGATAAAACCGACGTCTCTCGGAAATCTATCGTTATCGCGTAAAGGATCGCCCGGCTGTGCGCGACGACACGACCACGTGTCCGCTGCGTTTGAACTTACCTGCTTCAGCAGATAAAATGTGAATTTGATAGGTAAGGAGGTGCATTAAAGCCTACTTTTGAACGGTTGACAAAGTTTGCTGTTAACGGTTATTTTATTATATAGTTACATTGCATTATATGTTTTTAGGTGAGGACATATAAAAAAAGGAAGTAAACACACAGCACAAAATTTTCTTATCATATTCGAGGCATAATCTCACATATATGATACGTATATGATATATGCTGCCGGTTAACCTCTCGCTTCGTTGGTCGGTATGAAAACAAATAAAAAAAGCGATAAATAGTGTATAAAAATCGAAAACAAACTAAAATTTATTTATAAACGATTCCGCGTCGAACTATTGAAGTTGCTGTCCGATACGTTCAGTAGTTTCTAATCGATGTACAGACAAAGGAAATATCGCTGACTATACATTGTGTATAGGTGATAGATAGCACGTAGGGTTGCGCTTGAGAAACTCGCGAATCGCCGCCGTCCGTCGAAGTCGGTGCGCGGGCGCAGTAAACGTTTCATCGCCCCCGAAGCGCCGGAGCCGCGAGGCGCGCTATCGACATCGGATCCGTTTGCGCACTTCACCGAGAATTTCCCGCTCGAATGCACGACGTTATAACATTTATGTTACGGCGTTAGGTTTTTCGGGTCGGGTTTATTCCGACCGCACCGCTCACGAGCCGCTTTGAGTGCGGCGCCGCGTAAACAATCCGAGCGCTCGTCAATCAAGACTGAGACGTTAGTCGGAACAATAAAAACAGCTATTTATGAACAGGAGGGTACTTCGTGCGAGATGTGAACAACGATGAATGAATTGCGTCGTGGATGTGGATGACTTCCCCCGGCACGATGGACACATACATGTTAACTGTAAAAAGTTTCAATTAAAAATTGAAATTATAAAAAAAATATGTAAATTCGTTGAATAAAGCTATAGAGATACGTCTTTGTCCGAATATCTGGCGGACAAGTTCTGACAACAATAACAGAGATATAATGGATTGAAGATTGAAGGAAGATATAGATTATCGCCACGGGTATTTTATTTTCTCAATTGGAACATCTATTTTTACTATTTACTTATATAGATACATTAATATCCGGAAACCTACTACACGTAGAAATGACAAGAGGTGTAAGTAGGTACAGTGCATAAACGGTACGTCGGTTTGTTGCCGATTTCGTAGTATTTGTTGACACGTACCTACTTGACAAATGGCAAATGTTGCCAAACTTCGGATGTGTTAGAACCGCATCATATTAATTACCAACGAAACAAATTTCAGCTGCGAAATTATACTATGGTAGCTACGTTGTAACTTATTTTTCTTATTCATAAAAATAAACGAGGAAAAATGTTTTAATAAGAACTTAATTACTGTTTTCTCAACCGCCAAAGATTGGATATGCATAAGAAAAATAGATAGGTACTTATTCAAGAATTTGAATAAATTGACATATGTACATTATTTATCCCCTAATGCTTAAAACAATAAAATAAAATTTCCGCAAATTCAATCGCGAAACACAATAGCTTAGTTCAAGCAGTTCATATAATAACATATAAATACGCATGTATTTGACTGCTCCTAGACCCCACAGAGTTGAAACGCATAGTTCGTTTTCAACGGTTTTGGCATCAATGGTCTCGTCTTGATGTCGCGACTGTCACTGGAAGGCATTTACTATTGACAGCGTCTAAATCTTTTACTATATGTCATTTTTAAATTATTTTTCTTTAAACATTAATAGTATTAATTTAAATAGAATAAGCAGACATATTTTGTGTTATTGTGACATTATAATCTATTATATATATATATTCTTACAAGGTATAATAAAAAAAATCGTATTTCAAATCATAGGATACAATACCTTATTTGCACAATTTTTAAAATAAAAATATTCATATAATCCCGTGTAAAAAATTTACAGAAACTTGATAGACTTTGTGGATTGACATTGATAGGTATTGACACGTTGATTTTGTCCGGTCTTCAGTACAATGTTTTATGATTATTTATACCAGACTCATGCACGTTTAAGAAACACATTACTCGATTTGCGGCGTTTGAAAGATGATCCCATTTTTCTGTATCAGGTTCAATGAAGAAAAGGACAATTTTAATATAGCTGATGTAAGAAGAATAGATTACTATTCTACTTAAACTGCTCTACTCCATTTAGAATTGGTTGCATCACAGAGTTGTATTATTTTCACGCGAATCCCAATAATAAAATATGTGATATTTGTGACGTCATCGGGATAATTTTATTTAACATTTTTCGTTAGATTGTAAAACTTTCTTCCAAGTTGTATATATATTTAGAATCAAGATAGAAACATGTACTAACGGTTTTCTTTGGAGGGTTCCGTATTTCTAAAGAAAGAAAGAGCTCTTATAGCATAAGTTCGTTGTCCGTCTGCCCGTCTGTCAAAACTTTTTTTTTAAATGTCTGGAGGTATTAAATAGAAATTAATATGAAATATTTATGTTTATGGTCCCTTGAAGCTTGAAGAAAATCAAAACCTATGGGATACTTCCCATTGACCTAAAATCATGAAATTTGGCAAGAAGAAAGACCTCACAAGACGTATAAAGGAAGAAATCTGAAAAGCGAGAATTTCTAGTAATATAATAATAAAATATTTTGTTTATGATTACAAACTTACATTTGTAACTGAAGTCTGAACCATGATACAGACAAGCATATCGAACAATATTTTTTAACTTCGTTCTATGAAAACTTGATTTTCAGAAAATTGGATATCTTTTAAAGAAAAACAAATAAAAATCATCGAGACTCTTGATAGATGAAGTACCTATACACATATAATTAAGTTTTACGAATTCCTCAAGGTGCAAATCCTATTCGCACTTATTCGGTTTTTATTTTATTTATTTTATTATTACTTATTAAGTAGTTCAAATATCAATTAGGGCGTTTAGTGTCTCACATTACGGCTAAAGCGAATGAAAACTTATGTAATTATAGCCAGATTTTTTGGACCTTATTCCATTTGAAAACAACTGCAACTGTTAGGATCTATGAGGCTTCAAGGTGTTTGCAATTGGTACCAGATTTCTAATTTGTAAACACATCGTATTAGTGTGGTATCCATAATGGCGTTCCAATCCCTTCGCGTGCACTGAAGTATGATAATAACGGAAATTAAAGATGGCGGCCATTGACAGGTTATTGAAACAAAAAAACGTCAACATACACAATCAAGTCGCATGTAATTCAATGAATCATCTAAAATCGTATTTGTATATACTAGTTAAGTACGTTTTTCAGTGTAAAAAATTATGTAAAATACCAACGTTCCTAGTAACGTGTTATCAACATTTAGTTATCGAACAATACATTTATTTAAAAATATGTATTAAAGGAAAGAACTCAGTTACTTTTTTGACTTTGTGTCTGTAAGTTTTAAAGGCGCATACCAAATCACGTACGCAGTCGGTCCATGTGTATTACGGGGAAAATATCTATGTGAATATAAAAGTAATAGCGGAACAGATTGACCTCTTTTTTATGGTCCGTCCGCGTCATTTAAAGAAGGATAATGTATTAGTTATAACCCATACATCCATGTGCGCAAGTTGGTTTCATAAAGCTCTAGCATCGAAACACATGTTTTAATTTTATGACTTTTTTACCATTAAATTCGTGTCAAATTCACAAGTGGTACTAAACTGATACGATAATAACTAAAATTCAAGACGGGAGATACTAGATAGTGTCTTGAAACGAACGAAAAAAAAAACCATTTGCTGAATGGGAGATGCAGTAAAGATTATTGTTTCAATGATGATGAAAAATATCATGATCGTAGCCTACAAGTTTGAGGAAGTATAGACAACAGTCGATGTTATAACATACCAGCTTTTTCCTGTGACTCCGCCCGCGACGAAACATAATTAATCCCTCTTTTCCTATATCGAGTAATTTTGCTATCACTAATATAAATCCTGAGCTGGCTTTCAATTTAAATTCCGATTTCACAGTTAGTTCCAATTTGGTTTTGTTCTCTTTTCAAATCCTGCGTCCCTCTTTTTTCCTTTTCCACCAATGTGGGTGATATAAAATATCATGCGTATAATCCAGAAAATATTCTATACGTGTGCTAAATTTTCATCTAAATCCGTCCAGCCGTTTATGTGTAATTGAGTAACAAACAACCAAACGTCTTCACAAAGTATTACATTGATAATATTGTACTAATAAGATACAATGCTGACAAAAGACGCGGTGTAAAAAACCTATCGTTCGTTTTCATTTCTACGACTTATTATTATTAATCATATAGTTACAATCGGACTGTTGAGACTCTCCTTTACTTTCGCTTTCGCTCTATCTCACCCGCTCACACCATACGTCCCTCTCCTCCCTCCCTCTCAATCCTCATCGCACACTCTATGACAGATCCTCTAAACAAAGCAAATAATAAACATGGCTTCAAAATAAAAGAAATTTAATGACCTTTAAATGTTATAGTTATAAGGGGTTATAATAATATGTATAGATAAACATGGTAAAAAAGTATCCTCTATTTTATTTTACGATGAGTTCTATCAGTTTCCGATATTTCATTAAAATTGGTTAAGTAATTGTAAATTTTTAAGTAGGCACATAGACGAGCACACAAACAAATATAGATAAATAAATAAAAAGAGAATAGCTCATATATCACAAAATGATGTGCTGTATCAGTACACTAAAACTTATTTTAATCAATTTACCCATTGTTGAGCTATAAAAAGACATACAAACGGACAAATAGACCAAGAAAAAGGAGTGTATGTTCTTTTCCAGTTATCTCCTAAACAATCTCCGTGCCATATTTTATCAAAATAGGTATAGCGGTTCAGGCGTGAAAATGTAACACAGACAGATAGACATTTTCGCATTTACAATATTCATAGGGACATCTTGCATAAATGCTTGATGACAGATAACCGCTAAAATGTTAACAATATTTTGTCATAGATTTCAGATACGTATTAACTATCAAAAATTATAATTTATTATTTGAAATGGAGCACTATCCTGATATCACTAAAAAGACATGTAAAAATGACATCATATAATAAAGACCAAAGAGCAAAACAAAGAGATTAGAAAAACAAACGAGTGCTGTCGTGGGACACCAGATAGGAACGAAGTTCCTTATTATAAAAATATTAATATCAAGTTCTATACGAGGTATAAAAAAATAATTATTCGGATACACATTTATTATATGATTTTTTTATATTAATTTTTATTTCTTTTTAATTGTACAATTAATAATAGTGATAATTAAATTGATGTCAGAGAAATTCAATAATAATAAAATAAATAGAATTCAAATTTAAGTAATAAAAAAACACAAGCCACGCTTAGATCATGAAACGTTAGTAGAATGATATATTAATAATAGTAAACTGCAATAATAGTAACAGTCATCAGGTAGACTATACATTAGACACTCTACAGCCATTATATATGGACTATACATAAAAATCTTACGCTTTTGTTTAAAGTTACGGAATTTTTTTGCCAGCTAGGATACCCTCTGCAACGCCCCATAAGGAACTTCGTTTCAAAAGTCAAAAACATGTTTGACTATAAAATATCGATTCCTTAAACTCGTATTGACTAATAGCAGTTGCAAAGTCGGATGACGTCATTTACATCTAAGTTTTTCAACGAATATTACAGATATTCGCCTGAGTGTTGTTGGATAGTGCGAACTTAAAGCGGCGATATTTTCAGCGTCCAGCGTGTTTTTAATACAGAGTGTAAACTCTAGAAATATTTCGATGGCTGCTAATTTTCTTTTGTCTCTTTACAACCAACTCGATTTTTCAAATTAATTTGTTAAATCCAATTACGTCGAGTGACTCCGCTGCCGACACTCGTTTGTCAATCATTTCGACAATATATTATCTGCATTATTTGAGAGCAGAATAAAGTTTGATAGCAGAAATACATCGCATTAGCAGTCCTTCTAGACGGGCAGGCGCGTTGCGCGTCCAGCGGATGTTGAATTAGCACACGACGCAATTACAGCTGCAATCACTATTACATTACAATGCAATTACTTGATTACACAAATCTTCGCGTTATCGCCGAATCTGTGAGTTGAACGCGGTTCGAGTGGACGCGACCTTTACAATAAACTTAGATAAGTTTATGTATTATATGTATTAGTATGGAATTGTGTATTAGTTAGGTATTACGAATTTACTTATATTTAATACACAAAACCTATTGAATATATATATACATATTACTCATTCAGTGGTGTTAGTTCGCTGGATTAGCACAGAAGTTGTCTAGTCTCAATTATTTGCGCGAAATTTAATAAACGTTGACATTGACTAAACGGTGGTTTGTACAGCGAATGACTATAAATTTTTCAAAAAAAAAAGTGTGTCAGCTCCGACTCACGAATGGAGTTTACTGCTTTAAGATGATGTCGTACATATAGATTAGTATAATGGTAAATGAAAGCATCTATTATATTATTCAAAGCATAATACACAATTCATTTATTTATGTTAATAGTAAAACAATTAATTTGTCATTTAAGAAAATATTGAAAATAATTATGTCATACAATAAAATTTTTAGTAAGATTGACTTTCTCTATCATTGACGTTATCTTGCGTAATGTTTATCACAGGAACAATAGCGGTATCATTAAACACTGAAACAATTGGTTTATGGTAACTAAAATATGATACATGAATGTCGGAAGATACATGTGTGGTAAATCGTGAAAACATCGCATCAATAGTTGTACCATATCTAGTTGTCCCTAGTGTTCTGTCAAAAATTAAATCTAAGTTCAGTTCATCTTTCAGAAATTGTACTAAACGGAAACCATCTTCTTTATTAATATCAATATTAAAATCTCCATCATGTATAAGTGGAAGTTCATGGTAACGTTTCTTCAATAGTTTTGAACCCCCTTCTGTATACACTAACAATGATTCGTGGAGAAAATGTATTATATTTGTCACATTCTGATTGATTGAAATGTAAACAGTAACCATGACGATTTATTTATTTCAGTAACCATGACGATAGCGTAACGTCATTTATCTAACACTTGATTTTACTCCCATAAAATTCCATACCCCGGGCCTAAATATGAAATCGATTCTTAAGGAGTAAACTCCAAAAAAAATAAGCCCCGTTCAATTATTGATCATATTTATTTTAAATATATGATCGTACAAAACAGTTCGTGGCATTTACGATTAAAGCACGTCGCAATAACAAAACCTCTATGACTTGGTAAGAATTTCATTTGAACTTCAAAAATATACGCATGAACAGTAAACAAAAAAATTGTTACTAAGTGCTTTTTTTATTTTATTACATTGATCTATATTAAATGTTATTGACTAATTGATATATACTAACATACAAAGCGGAAGAGTTTGTTCGAACGCATTAATCTCAAGTCCGATTTGAAAAATTCTTTTTGTGTTAGACAGTCCGTTTATTGAGAAAGGTTATAAGTTATATAACAAACTCAATTTATTGCCGCTGTACCCGCGTACTTTCAAGAAAATTTTACATTCATAGTAAACAAAAAATGTTTGCCATTACAAGGTCATGTTGTTTTTAGATAAAAATTTGTTTATAGTTTTCATACAATAAGAATGGAAGTATCTATTTTTTTTTAATTGATACCTATGGTACTCATTCAAACTAGCACACAAGCTAAGGCGGATTACTGACTTATCCTGCATAATCACTATCTCAGATAATGATCCCGCTCAATAATGACCACTGTGGCGTATCCAGTATAATAAGTACATCTATTACCGTCACTAACTTTAGCCCTTTGTAAAATAACGCAGTCCGTGATTTTTTTTCGTGCTACAATCGGACCCTCTCGTGGAACTTAGTCGGGTTTCTTGCGACAGGTAAGTAATACGTCCGATGATAGGCGAATAAAGGACTAAACGTGTTTTATAAGCCTTTTTATCTTCTTAGCTCTACAATAAAATACCGAACGTCCGGCAAATTTACGACCGAGCTGGCTTTATTATCCGCCCGGATTTTTACGGCGGTACCGAAAAATCGTCACGGCACACGCGGCGATAAAGACCAAAATAAGATTTAGATTGTCATACGAGATCCCGACAGATAGGCACTTTATTGGTCTTTAGCTAATGATCATTTGAGAACTAACTTAAGTTATTGCAGAATATCACTTTGGTATAACGCAGGTCACGTTGATTAAAGTACAGCGTTTACGATGAAATGACTGGTAAGGGGACATCCATTAATTACATGAGCTTTAAAATGGGGGAGCGGTCCCGCAAAATCTCATCAAATCTCATTTAAACTGAGGGAGGTATAGTTGAACGTCTCACGTCAACTATAAAAGAATATTCATTATTATACATAGAATGAAAAAATATTAAATATTTCTTTAATTAAAAACAAAGTAATATTTGTTACTTTGTATATAGCTTAAATGTAACTAAATTTAAATAAAATCGTTGTATTACTTTTCGCTTCATAAAAATAAAACTTTTAACAAATATGGCGTAAATTTCTCGTGAGGAGGAGGTCGGTCCCATCAAACATCAGAGAGTGGGAGGGGGGTTAAATTGAAAGAGAAACATGATTAATGGAAGTTCCCTAAAGGGAAGATCTCGCCCGCGAAACTTAAGCCTCGAAACGTAGACTAGAATGAAACTGTCGCGTACGTATATAAAATATCTGACTTGTAATGAAATCAAACTTTTCCGCCGGCACATTCCCAGCGATTACTGGGCAATCGCAATGCTAGGTATAACACATTTCCGCGCTTTTAAGGCGTCGGTACTTCTGTCGCAGATGCGTAATGTAAAGAGTGAACGTAATTAAGTTACGGCTGACTCAGCTTACCTAACCGCGTAGAGCCCTTTGCGCATGCGCCGAGTATAAGAAAATTCCAATGATTACTCATGTAGCCCATAACAACTAGCGGATAGGCTAAATTATAATGTAGAGAGCTTCAAAACGCTGCAGTTAAAATAATTACTAGAGACAGGATGTTCCTAGGCCGGGATATTTAACAAGGAAAATTAGATAATACTAATATAAACCGTAAACGGTAGACATTATTATTGTTTAAATAGAGTTTTCAAATAAAAAAAAATATTTGAAGTGTGATTTAATACTTCCTCAGTCGAATGCTTAGTAAAGAATGCAGGATCGGTAAGACGGCCCGCTTCCAAGAAGCTTATACGGCCATGAGTTGGGACAATAATTCAAGTTGCGACATTGATTAGGCAACGATTCTTCGAAAACTTTAAAGATGCCGATGGAAAATTTCAATATAAACAGAGCAAAATTTGACAAAGCAATGATTTAGAAAGTATAAAAGTGACGTTTTGTTCTAAAACCCATTTACATTTAAAGGATTTAAAGCACTCCGTAAATGAAACAAATACTACATTTACCTGATACATTGTTGTATTAATACATATACTATTTTTGAAATTGTAATACACAACAATATTCAGAAATTGCTGGAAATGAAGTAGAGGTCGAGAAAGAGCAATGCCGTTGCTGGGGGGCTTAAAATAATTTCATATACGTAATCTCAATGCAAGACAAAAACTTTAAAAATATATTTCATTAATTACTTTACACAAGAGCGCGATTAAACAACACGCGGGACCAAATATCTAACTGTCATTGTTTATTAAATAGGATGTCATAAAAAGTTTCATTATTGTTATTATTCTCGCATCAAAGCATGGATAAGGTTTCTGTGAAAATTAACGTCCAAGGAATAAATTTGCCTTACCTTTGCTAATGTTTCAGTGAGCATGACAGTTTTTTTGTGGTAAGTGAAAATGGAATTACAAAGTTTTTATCTATACATATAATTAAATCTAGATAGAAAAACTGACAATTCAATTTAAGCATTTTAAATCAAATATTTGGTCATTATTGTTTTCCTTTAACTTACACATATTTTGTTCGTTTTGCTTTATTTGTTATAAGTATTGATACTTATACGAGAACAGCTTTTTTAGTATTAAAAAGCAGCATTTGCAAATTGAAGTTATTTGTATAATTTTTAAAACAAGAATATCTATATAATTGAGTAAAAAATTTGAACGTTCCACAGAAATTTGCAATCATTTACGTTACAGGAGTGCTAATCCATAGAATAAAATACGAATAATAACGTCAACAGGTCAATTTCAGATTTTTTCATCAACTTGCCTATTAGAAAATTTGAAATTATATCAATTGAAAGATTAATGAATTTTCCCATATAATATAAAAGATCAATACCCACGTCTCTAGTATTTCCATTTGTGGTGTTTTTAATTATTAGCACGTTCATCCTAAATAATTATTAGCTGTAGTTGTAAAGTGGCAGCTCGTTTCGCGATGAGTGTCAAAATCAATGTTAAAATTAGCGACTATAATAATTATTGAGTAAACATTGTCTTAAAATTTCAATTAAGTATGTAGACAACTGATAACATTTCATTTTTTTTAATAGATAATGATTCCAAAAAAAAACTTAACAATATCTCACTGATTCCAAATATGTTTACGGCTTGAAAGAAATTTTCACAAATTTATGAAAAAAAAACCAGAAAAGATAAAATTGGTTCTATAACGTGATCAATATCTTGTATTTTATTCTGTGATATTTCACTATATTCTTGAATTTGAACTCTGGGTCATAATTAATCTAGAACATCTCAAATTTGTTAATTACTTCTTACGGGAATTCGTGGATACTTTTGTCTTAAGAATAATACAAATAACGTCATGTGGCAGAAACTACATTTTAGAATAAGCAGACCTTTATTTTGTTATAAACACATATTTAATAAACCACAAAAAGTAAATTGTTGAGATTATTCAATTTACAAAAAATCAGTGAAAAACCTTTACACAATATTATATAGACTTTATGCTTTTCATAAATAGAGAATAAGAAAAAACAAAAAGCCAACCATGAATTATCAAAAAGTTGAAACATATTTAATCCACAACATCACAGTTGTTAATTTTATCGTTAATTTAATTGAGATAGATTCAGTTAATGTTTATTAAAAAAATTAAAAACCGAACACAATATTTATTTCATGAATACAAACCCAAACATTGTTTACAAGTACAAAATCATTGAATTGAATTTGACAAAGACTAGGTATGCGTGTTGAATTTAAACAAGAGCGCTCCATAAACATGTGATAGATGACTTCTGAGAAAAAATATGGCATCACATTGTTTGTAAAGTAATAACTTTACTGCGTGTCCAGCAACATAATAAGCGTTACTTGAGTTTACTTACAATCAAAGGCTGCAAGGTGTGATATCACTGCTAAAAATCCTTGCCTTTAGTCAGCTATTGTGCTCGAAATTTGTTACCGGAATGAGGACAATAAGTCGCCAATGCGATGTATTCTGTTATAGTGTAGTTATTTGTTCATTTGCGTAGGACAACCCTTAGACTTGACGTTTAAACATAATATTACCGCGAAAGGGTCATGAAGCCGTGTAATGAGCGGTGCCGTGTTTGTTTGAGGCCGCTATGGCGAGCGAATTTTTGATTACAATTCTTGTATCAAATCGTGCGGCTACAAACGGATTAATCAACAATCCGATGCGTTTATAAATATCTATTTTAGTCCGTAGGTCATATTTGAATAGGCAAGATTATTCACTGAAGTCTGTAAGTTATGTTTGACGTATAACTAGAAAGGTTTAGGGAAGAGTTTGAAATATTATATGGATATTAATATTTTTGTCTTTACGAAAATTACCAATGCAAAGTTTGGGAGGGTTCAGCTAGTTTAAAATGAAAAATAGGCGTAGAAATTTAAAAATTAATTTCTTTTTTTATGTAGTGCAAACACGATACAGCGCTGTATTTTTGATACAATCAATATTTGGGGGTGAAACGTGTTTTTTTTTTGTAAAATATATTACGGTAAGGTAAATAAGATTACTAGTAATTGACTTCAACTTAAGACATATAATCAACCGTCTGCGTTTTGAGATGTATATGTAAAATTGGGTAATTTTTCAAATTTACTAAGAGGCCATCTATAAAATATATCAAACGTTAAGGGAAGGAAGGGGTTAAATTTCAATCCTATCAAAAAGCTTTCTCACTAGACAGTACAATACACGAAATTCTGTCGCTCTGAATTGCCAGTTTCGTGGGTTGTACATACTTATCGTGGAACGCGTCGGCCGCCTTTGGAATAGGTCAAAAGGGCAATACATCCGTAGAGACTTTGACAAAAGCTATTTTGTATTTTTTTTAAACTGTTTTATTTATTTTTGACTCCGTGATAAAATATTATAAATAGAAACATATTAAAAATATAATTGCAAAATGTGTGACGTCACACCAGGCGATGAAGGGATTACAGAAATATGACCAAGGGGGCTCCACAAATCATAAAATTTGTGCGACGTAATCTATGGATGACCCCTAACTGACATACCGCGCCAGTAGCACGCCAGTACACAACCAAGAGCCCATTACGCTTCGGCAAACAGCGCAGTGATAATACGAATACCAAATATTATCGCAGCCTATCTGCCGCCGGCCGAGTCCCCGGCGAGATATTTACTACGGCACTGTTGCGTTGCGCACGTAACACTGCGCCGCCGCACTGACCTCGCATAAGGCGCTTTTAATTACAAGCTGTACAAACTTGTACAAGGATGCGGGGAATGTTTAAGTAGTAATAACAAATGAAGAGCAACGCGACCGCCGCCGCCCGTGGGCTTTTGTACAATTGTTGTATTTTGGTCTTGTTTGCAGACGACGGTCGAAATAGCTTATGAATATTATTGACTTGACGATTGTAATAATATTATTCTCAATGTCAACACGGCACATATTTTTACAGTTTGCATGTAAGTCATTGCGGACGTCCGGTAGTTTTTTTTATGATTTAATGTTAAAGGTTACAATTTTTGCGTGATGACTCGGAAGCTTTTAATATACTACTTATACAATTTACAATCTCTCATTTGAGTATTGTTTGAACTCATCTATCATATATTTTAAAAATATAGTTTAACTTCAAAAACTATTTTTAAATTATTTCAATACAAGCTAATAAGAAAACAGTCTTAAATACTTAAACATATTGGGATTTCAATATGAAATTGAAATGAAATTTATTATATTTCTTCATTTATTATATAACTCTGTCATTGTTCCAAAGTTAACTTATAAAAAGACTAGCGACGCGACTACGGCTTTACTCGAGTAGACTATTAGATTTTGTATTTTTTTTAATTAAATTTATGTTTTATTAACAAACAATCCGTATAAACAGTGTAGATGATTTGTTTTAAACTAGGTTTTGGGGAAAAAAAAACGCCGGATAGAAATTAGAATTTAACTTTTTTATATACCCAGCGTGCAGTCACCGCAGGCCTGGTTTCGTTTGTTTTTATAGCAAAACCCTAGAATAAATTAATTAATTGAGAAAGGAAAGCGATAACTCGACACTCATTTTTTTCTGGTGACATTTTTTTATAAGAAAACATATATTACCTACATCTTATAAAATCATAGTTTTGCGGTACGCCGATAAAGAAGACGAGCCGCACTTTTTCTGCCAATTCAAATCACATGTACCGTCACCGCTAAACTGCTGTAAGTGCTAGGGAAAGTTTTGTTAAACAAAAGTCTTTCTTAAGAAATGCACATCACAACAGCGGAAACTGCATTCAAAATTCTTCTTCATAACCTCAAAACTCAGTAGCGTCAAGATTAGCGCGCACATACCTAAAGACACAAGGACAGACGCTCGCCGAGGACTTGCTTTTGTACGTGTAAAAGGAAATGTGTATCAATGAGAATGATATTTTTGAATAAACAAATTAAACCCGAAACGCACACTGTGATGCATACTGCGCACACTGTACGTCGCGCTCGTGCCGGTGGGTGAAGACCGTCGATCGGCCGATAATCCCATTTCAGTTTGCTCGCGTGAACTGTATAACAATGAGCCGTGAACTTTGACCTGTAGTCCGCGATGTTTACTTATTGTCATGTAAATAGATCTTAGAGTGGAAAACTTTTTTGTTTGTCAAACTAAAAAATATTAAATACTCTTTTTACACGGCAATTAAGAAAGAAAAACAAGGAGAATATATTGTATTAGAAACCTATAAATATAAATCTTCACTTTAAATTTCGTTTCAGATTAAGTCGCTTGAGTACGTTTTGACCGAGTAACTGTACGTCTCTGGATACGACATTAATGTTTCATTTAATCGACAATTTTCCCTCTTAGTTTAAAGGAATTTTTCACCATAACAAGTTTTTAAATTGCTCGCCCATATAAGGGGATCGAATATGAAATGCTGTAGTTGCACAATTAATTGTCACAAATTGATAATGACATAAAATTAAAATTAACGCAGTCAGTTAAGTATAAACGAAGAAAATTTCCATTTCCAATATTCCCTGCAAAGATTATCAAACGCATCGCCACGCTTGAAAAGGAGGTTATCGGACAAAGACAACGACATCAGGTGTGACACCAACAGAAAAGCGCCTTCAATAAACGGTCCACGTTATCGTCATGCACGGCGAGGAAATGTCGGACAAATTGCGCCGCTCGGGAGTGAACCTTTTAACATAATGATCCTTTATCGACATAATACCGAGGTATACAGTTTTATCTGAGGGAAATATCACATTAGTGACGGTCGAGCCGGCGAACCGATTACGATAGCGCTTGAAGTTTCGGAGAGTATAGTACAGGAAGATTCTTGAATGTCGAAAGTTAGCGAATAGGGTGTGCAACTCGATTACTTACCGGACAGGTAGTAGTCAGGGGCTCTAACAAAATAAAACTTTTCATGGTATTATGTTAATCGTGTGGTGGGTGAGGCACATGAGTACATATATCTACACATAAGTGACAAGATAAATATAATTCGATATATACAAAAAAAATGGTGCATTTATTCAACCTACGTGTTAAAATGTCTTATAACCGTGTGCAAGATTAGGTCAGGTTATAATTATGATGTGCTAGGTAGCGTGCGTAGGCAACCCGTGCATTTTATAGGATATTAAGAGAATGGCGTGTTTTGTACATTTTATTAGGAGATTTCATAAAAATCTAACTATTGTATTTGTCCTAAAGACGGAAAATCGACTTAATTCGATGAGATGAGTCAGACTACATATGGTTCAAAGGTTTATATATATATGATAAAAGACGGGGCTTGTCAGCACGATAGCGTCTACAATTCTTAAGAGATCTTAATGAAACTCAATATACATGTTCTATGAACGATTATAAAGCCCGAATTCATATTTGAGCCAAACCAGTTAACTAGTTTAGAAATTACAGCATTCTAAAATTTTGAAAATCCGTAATTTACATATTTCATATGAATTACATATGAAAATAAAATAAAATGTACTTCCATTTCGAATGGCATTTTTTAAGTAATAGTTCTTTTATGTTACTGTAATGATTTTATTGAAAATCAAATCAAAAGCGGTAATTTGGAATAAATTAATGAAAATTAATAACTTTGTAAAGTTTTCAAAACACTAAAAAACTTTCAATCAATAAAATAAAAAGACCAAGAGCATGTCGGGTTATGCTCATCATAGGGATCCAAAGCCCTTATTACACATAAATGTACTACATATGAAAAAAGTACGTCGTTACACTTTTTCCATGTTTCCCGCACAGAATAGTTATAAGCACTTTAGTCGCCTATTACTACAAAAATTTTTATGTTTAAACTAGTACAAACTAAGGTGCATCAGCAAAAGAACGCATTTTCATGGCACTTACGTCCTTTTGATGAGAAGCGAAGTTTTTTAGCAATAATTGAAAAACAGTATATCATGTTTAAAATCATTTTCGTGGAAAGTATTTATTAAGCGTTACCTTAGTTATATTATTCGCGTAAGCAGAAAAATTGCTTAGAAACCTTAGTGTTTTTAAAAGAAATGTCGAAATATGTGCTCCATGTTGATATTTGCTGAAAAAAATATTTTTTCAGCTTTTGTTACATGTATCGAAGGCTACCTTTAGAAATATTTATTTTTGTTATTTAACTACCAAACTAAATAGAAGCTTATATAAGACACCTTGTAGTTTTTGAATAAAATGCCTGTGTTTTATGGACGGACGAACCGACGGATGGACAAACGAAACTATAAGTGTTCCTTACATTTTGACACAGAACCATAAAAAGTCTTTTCATATTAAAATTATTTTCCTAAATTCGCTGAATACCAAATTTGTAAGAATTCTTAGTATTCATACACAACTAATTAAACTTCCTCATGAAACACATTCCCTTTCACAAGATCTACCGCACGAATATAATCCGAAGAATACATTCCCGGTGCATTGACATCAAAATGACATTTATTACACGATAAGCTGTAATTCTGCATTGTAATGAGGCGTAATTGTCGTTCCGCCGGTGGCTGTCTGCTTTAAAACAATTTCGGTACGAGCCGACACGATACAATTCTGACGACGACGACGTTTATTCTTAGGCTAGCGGCGCATGCGCATAGAAATAAATCTCTTATACAAATAATTTGTTTTTTTTCGTTTCCTCTTTGTTAAATATTCATATTAGTATATTATTAAGTGATGAAAAGCATATTTTTACATTAAAAAAATAACTCTTTTAAGTATACAACTTTAATATTTATATATTTCATTGTTTCAGTTCATATATATTTAATTTCTAGATAATTTTCAACATTAGTGATCGCTTTGTCAGTACTGATTCTCGTAAGTTATTAAAATTGAAAATTATCTGCATATCACCTACTAGCATTTCCATTTCAGAAAATTGTTATGTCAATGTCACAAGAAGTCAGGTTTTCGACATTTAATACCCTTCGATAAGCTCACTTCAAAATCGCTCCAAACTATTTCACATTTATAGATCTATGTATATATATATATATATATATATATATATATATATATATATATATCAGTAAGAACTACTAACCGTTGAAGTCGTTCAGTCATCTTTGAATTCGTTGTTGAAATAAATTACAGAAAAATGTAAGTTCTAAGAAAAAATACTTGTATTGGCATTTTATGTAAATGCCAATACAAGTAATTTTTTTTATTGAGCATACCAAAATTACGTTCACATAAAAATTACGTTTTTATTATATTTAGAGAGTTTAGGTAAACATTCAACCGGTTTGAATTGTATTTGATGTTCTAGATTACTTGTAATAGGTGTCGTGCCGTGTCGTATAACCGATGCCTTAAGTTCGGGATGCCGTCGCGTCGCCTCAACCGCAGCCAGTTAAGTTATAGTCTCTATTTCAATTGATTTAAAAAAGGAACAGAAGGGAAAATTACGTTATTAAAAACCATATCGCTACCACAAAATAGACCGCAAAAGGAATGCGGTAATTTGGTTTCAATATAACGAAAGTAGACTCGTTGAGAATACACGATTATTTTCGATGATATGTATAATTGTATCAACTCTAAGAACTTAAAAACAGTGGATATAATATGATACATAAAAAAATTTGGTTGCCTGTAAAGTCGGTATACGGGCGAAAGTTTTACGTGACAACGACTTTGAATGGTAAAATCATTTTAATGTGAATATTCATTCGTATAGTAGGAAGAAGGATGAAATAATAGTAACAATTTAAAACATTTATTTATACAAAGAATTATATTTAAAACATTAATTTATACAAAGAATCTCGCACTGAATTTCATATTAACAAAATTTTATTTTTACCTTTACACATACATACGTATTTATATACAAATATACATACAATAACTTGCAATACATTTGCAAGCTATGCACTAATTCTCTAGTGCTGCGCGCGCGGCAGACCGATCATAGTTGAGTGGGAGAGAGACGCAAGCATTCGGCGGGCCTCTCTCTCGTTCGGTGACTCATCGTTACGTTACCGAGCGTTACACTTTTTCAAAGTGACTCCCAGCCGCAACCTAATTTAAGACGTTGTCACGTCAAAAATAGGAATTCCGTATTAATACAATATACGTCCGTTTTTCCCAATATGCAATTATATCACTATAGATCAGGGCTGAAGCCTTTGAAAATGGTAAAAAGTGAAAAAAAGTAATAATAGAATTAAACACATTAGAAAAGGAAAAGAATATAATAAAAACGAAAGGAAAAATAATTTACAGGCGATCTGAATTCGAGAAGTGGAAGGTTTATCTCGATTTCCAGCAAAACTACAAGTCCTATGGAAAAACGTTAAATGGTAAAGTTGTACGTAATAAAAAGATTTACAACTTTTTGTATTTACACTTTTTTCACATAACCTCAAAATTTATGTAAAAAATTCAAATAATCAAGTTTTTGGTTTTTTATTTTCATTTTTTTACAATCCTTTTTTTTCGCAAAATTTTGTGAAATCTTACCTTTTTATGTCCTAAACACACAATTTTTTTTGATTTAAAATTACAATTTTTTCACCTTATTTTTACTTAATATCGAGAAAGCACCTCAATTTTCAATCAAAAATTCTCCCGTCAAAATATCTGCCTTTTTTTAGAAATGTCAGTGAGCTTTTTGTTCATTGAAATCTCTACTTTATGATGGCTTAAAAAAATATGCATTACTATGGTAAATGTCCTTAGAAAATGCAAAGAAACGATAACAGGTAGTCTGACCCAGACCCTCCTAGCTCCTTCTTCTTCTCTTCTCTATGAAATACCTTTTGATGGGCTAAAATATTTCGTAGGTCACTCAGATATGTAAGTTATTTTAAAATAGTAATAAATATGAATCTACGCATATAACTTAAAGATTAACAACTTTCTTAAAATATTGTAGATGTTATAATAACTTTTTAACTTATTTAGTTGTTAATTATAGCAGTACTGATAAAACAAATGGCAGTGTAATTTGTAACGTGTTTATTATCAGTTACCACTGATAGAAGTCATCGTCATATCAAATACAAATTATATCTCATTACTTTAGATGTGCAATTCTTATATCTATATACACATATATTTTCATAGCTGTCTAGAAAACAGCTCCAACGATTTCGATGTAAATTTTTACTTTGATAAACTATTGTTTTTCAAGTTAACTATTTAGGTGCCTTTCCTAAAAAAATGTTAATTTTGCTTTATTTAAACTCCATTTAGTAGAATTTTAAGGTAATCACATTGTAGCGATGTCATTGGTTTTCAACAACAAATGTCTCTACATCACATGAATAGATGGCATTATAGGTTTTATATATCTGAATATTTATTGTTGGAAATAAACATAATCAACTTTTTCCGTGAGAAGTTGTCATTGTCCCATAACAAACTCGAAAGACATCGAGCAAAGTCAGGTTGCCCAAGTACTTTTACGCTGCTTTAGTTGAAGTGAGAAAGAAAAAAAATGGGAGAAAATAAACAAAAACATAAATCTAAAATATACCTTTAGAAGAATATGAAAACTTTGTTTGATTCCGAATTGTTGTTGGTTCATTACATATTTCAACATTTTACAGTTGTTAAATCTTATTTTCTTTTTTATACAACCCACACTGGATCGTGGTCATCAAAAATATGTTAGATACAATTCTTTTGGTTCACTTTTTTCTTAGTTTCATTAATTCTTTCTATTTAATGTTCTAACTTGTTTATATTCATTTATTACAGTTATACGTACATTTTAATGGTAGATATGCATATATATATAAAGAAAAAATACAAATATAGAAAGGCACATAAATGGCGCCTGAATGGTTTCGGATAAAATTTAGCACACATAGAGAATATTTTCTAGCTTAAAATTAAAGATACTTTTTATTTCGTTATAACGTTACTCTAGAATAACTTGAACAGTGAGATTGCTAGACATTGGTTCATTTTAGAAGCGGCAGGCACGTGGTTGAAAACTAGTCTTATTTATATAGGGCACATAATATCGACTATTGAGAAGTATTAATCAATATCCTAAGAAAAAAAAACCTATAGGTATTGTATGTTTTATTATAGTACATATAATGCGCGCCAAAGTAAAAATACTAAGTCAAAAATCGTTCGGACAAATGGCTATTGTCCATGTTCCGGTACTAAAATTAGACAGTAATTTAGCGTGAATCAGTACATGTGAAATGTAACGGTTTTTACAGTGAATGGGACAGCAACATATAATTTTGTCTAAAATTGGGAAATTCATTGGTACTTAGGAAATATTACATGGTACTGTGTACAGTAATGTGCCATTAATGGATGTTCTTAAAGCACTGTATGCGTAACAAAATTATAACGTGAATGCTAAAAATTGAGTTAAAATATTTAATAAATAGAGTTGAAAAAAATCATATATAATAAAAAAATTGTAATCATTTTGAAATAAATATTTCGTAATCACGAGATTGGAATTCAAGATTCCTATATTTGCAACAATTCTTCATTCAACCATTCATTCAATTCATCTAATACAACGATTACTTAAATTTTTCGGTGTCTTTGAATTCTTTATATTTTCTAAGATAAATATTCTATAAAAATGATAAAAGGTTATTTGCAAACGAATCTAGGAATACACAATATTATTAAATACTTTAACATGTATTTTCAAATTATCAGATTATGATGATTTTAAAATAAGGACATTAAAAAGACAAAACTTTTTGAAGTTATACAAAAAAAACCGGCCAAGTGCGAGTCGGACTCGCGCACCGAGGGTTCCGTACAAACCTGCAAGGTTTACAAAGTTCGTTTTACCAAATTTCGAGATTCTATGTCAACGGGAAGTGGTCTTTAGGTTTTAATTCCCTTGCGTGTAGTTGCGAGTTTCAAAATATGCGGTATCAATGGTTGTACTTTTGCGTTTTGCGTTTTGCGTTGACTTAGAATTTTTTTTCACGGGTTAAAGGCAATTAGATCTAAGTATTTGATATGAATTTCAACTTGATAGCTCTACGCGTTCATGAGGAAAAAGTAATAAGTTTATATTTATTAAAAATATATATTTTGTAATGTAACTAAAATTTAAGGTTTTCGGAATTTTTCCTTTATGTGTGCTATAAAACGTTGCTTCATGCCAAATTTCAAGATTCTAGGTCGACTGGAAGTACCCTTTAGGTTTTGATTCCCTTGCGAGTACTTGCGAGTTTCAAAATATGCAGCTTAAATTGCTGTTTCTTTTGATTGCGTTGACATAGAAGTTTGATTTTGTTACAGCTTAAAGGTATTATAGACCTGAGTATTTGGTATGAATATCAATTTAATACCTCTACGCGTTTATGAGGAAATGGGTAGTAAGTTTAAAATTATTAAAAAAATATATTATGTGATGTAACTAAAATTTATGGTTTTCGTAATTTTTCCTTTATCTATGCTATAAGACGTTGCTTCGTACCAAATTTCAAGATTCTGAGTTCACGGAAGCACCCTGTAGGTTTTGATTCCCTTGCAAGTGTCGAAAATTTGCGGCATAAACGGCTGTATCTTTTGATTGCGTTGGCTTAGAAGTTTGATTTTTTCACAGCTTCAAGGGACAGTAGACCTGAGTAATTGATATAAATTTCAGCTTCATACCTCCACGCGTTCCTGAGAAAAAGGGTCTTGACAGACGGACGGACGGACGGACAGACGGACAACAAAGTGATCCTATAAGGGTTCCGTTTTTTCCTTTTGAGGTACGGAACCCTAAAAATATTCAAAAGTCAATTATGTTATCTGTCAATATAAATATAAAAAAGAATAAAAATTGAATAGCAATACAGTTGGTTAGAAAACGGTTTTTTTCATTTGATTGCAAATTATACCAAAATATTAGCCATTTTCCATTTTAAACTGTAGAATGATGAGGCTACAGTGCATGCATAAAATAAATTGGGTATATACTGATTGGTTTGACATCTGCAGAGGTAGCAAACAGGAATGTGTACCTTCAGCGTGGCTATTGGCGATGGTAATTAAAATTAATGAGTCTGTTAAGAAAAGAGATATGTAAGTCAATGTTAGCAAAACTAGTCATAATGTTTGAACGAAACGAAAGTACGATTGATTGTGATATATATACACGAAACGACTGATATATATACACACAGAAGATGAGAGAGTCGAACAAGTGAAGGAGTTTTTATACTTGGGTAGTCTGCTTACAAATGACGGTAAAAATGATTAAAATATGGAAAGGAGAGTGAATGCGGAAACTAAATTTAATGGAGCCTTGCTCGCTATTATAAATAGCAAAAGTGTCTCGCGACAAATGCGTTTGACTGTTCATAATGGAATCCTGATGTCTAGTCTTATGTACGGTAGTGAAAATTAGGTTTGTCAGAAGGAAAATGAAAGTAGAATCAATGTCGTGGAGATGAGATCTCTACGTAATATGGATGGAGTGTCTTTGAACGATATATATAGGAACAGTGATGTCAAAGAGCGGTGTGGTATGAAAGATGTAGTGGCTAGAAAAAAAATGATATGTTGCGATGGTTTAGTCATGTGGGATGAATGTAAGTAGACTGACAAAACAAATCTATAGAGCATATGTGTGGAATGGGAAGGTCGGCAAAAGTCGCCCTAGAAAATCATATGCAGACTGAATTAGAAGACCAAATTTTAAGCACCAACAACCGACGAGCTTGCATAAAAGATTGATGGATGTCAGTGAAACAAGAGAGATATGCAACGATCATACCATGTGGAAATCGTGGAAATCTATAGTCTCTGCCTACCCTTCTGGGAAATAGGCGTGAGTTCATACTATTATTATAATGATGAAATCAAATGTGATCAAAAACCAAACCAACTTGTGTTCAACATAATTACGTACTGTTTAAATATTTTTTGTTCATAACTGTAATGATGATTTTTATTAAGATAGAAATTTGGTTTAAATAGTAATTAAATATAGTTGAATGTCAGAAAACATTAAAAGGTACCAACCTTAGAAGACACGTGAGCTGGACGTCGTTCTGGTACCGATTCAACGCCGCCGTCCCTTCTACTCGCACCGCGTTGACCTTGTCTCGTAGAGATGTGCCACAGCCTCCGCACCGCTCTCGCAGTATCGACATTATATTTGGTTGGCGTAGAAAAGCCACTACCTGCATTTGAAGATCAGAAATTAAAAAAATAAACTGGTCGATTCTAATGATCACAATTTAATGAAATGCGTGAAATATCTACATTTTTGCCGAAGAAAAAGCTTGTATATACTTACGTACGCACGTAAGTAATTACACTTTTTTAACGTCAATAAACAATAATCACAGTGTAAAACATGAATTCTTGCAAATTTGTGTGTATGAATACATATACCGTATGGATTCGATTATGCGTCTTTCCGCAAATATTCATAATCTCCTTCATTTTTAGAAAAACTTTGCCATAGAAACCATAGTTATTGAAATAGCTGTTTCTGAGAAAAATAGGTCAGAACGTGAATGTGTAAACTCACGAGATACAACTTTGTGTGATGCGCGCACGTTGCGCCCCCGCCCACCACATCACACGATGTCCGCACGTAGGCGCCAGCAGTGAATCGCAACGCGTTGACTTGTCCGCGCGCGGTCAAAGACTAGACGCGCGGCTTTAGCGGTTTAGATATTTTGTTATAGACTAATATTTACGAAATTTGTGTTTTAACACTAAGATTGTGTATAATTAATGTTTAACTGTTTAATAATAATGACTTTCACTGCTATCGAATATGCAAACATAATTTATTGATGGGGTGTTTGCAAATGTGACTTTGTTGCGGCTCTAAGAATTTATAGTCTTGGATCAAGTTTCATTAGGTACTAAATATCGTGTGATGTTGCTATTATCAGTAGCTGCGCGCTGTATTAAGGATATTTAGAAAATTTCTACTTCCATAGATGTCGAATATGATGTGAGCTAATAATCATAATTACAAGATATAATATTCTGAACGGAGGTCGCGACTGGATTCACTATTGACAGAGAGTGCATACGAAGTGATTTTATGTACTCACGAATGGAGTAAAGGCGATGATAAGAAAATGATAATTAAATCAGAATACAGATTCTGATATATTATTTATAAATAGCGACAGAATTATACCGCTCTACGCCCTTACTACTGGAATCGGCTGGTTCAAAAAATAAATAAAATATTTGAAGAATAAGAGCAGAAGTCATCACCAACTGAATAAAATCATGTTCTTTTAAATGCTTTCTGCGTCTCGGGCGTCGTCATTCCCGTAGTTTGACGCATATCGATGACATCTTCACGCTAGCGATCCATTTTCGATAAAACCATTAAAGTGATCACCACTGTTCAAGATTCAGAACTTTTTAGCAACTCTTCATACTGTCTAAATCATTGAATAACTGACAACATTGCATGCAAAAACATTAAATCCTACATAAGTACGGAAAATGGGAAAAAAGTTAAATTTAAGAGATTCAAATGTTTTCCGTTGTGGCAAAAAAACAGGAGCATAATTGTCAAAAAAGTTAAAATATTATTATGTATATTGATAATACTAAATGGTAACTATTGATTATAGTCTCATAATTGTCAGAATGTTTCGTAATAAAATTAATTATTCTGTGAAAGCCACCTGAAAAATTTTGTTTGTACTAATCAAAAAATATATTAATAAGCAAAACTGTATCAACGCCATCCGTCGAATATGATGTGCGTTAATAATCATAATCAGAAATCGGATCCAAATTTGACAGTGTATCACAAGAAGCAATTTGAAAAGTGACCATAAAACAAAACAAATTAACTTAAATTTTTTTTTTAGCTTTTTAAAATTGTCTATATGTATGTGAAAACTTAATGGAATCCATTACCTTGTCGTTGTAGGCAACAGGAATATCTGGAGTGGCCTGCGCACTAACGTCGCTAGCAGTACAAGGCGGTCTAGGCGGCGGTGTTGGGGCCTGTAAAAAGTCGTATTTTAAAGTACCTGACAAGAAGCGAATTCTGACAAAAGAATAAAATAAAATGTTTGCATGTACTACTTATAATAGCAATTTACCGAATGGGCCATACCACTGCTCTGGTTCTTATAAATAATATCGTGCGTCAGAGACTAAACAGCATAGATAGGACTCTTAAATGTTTCAAGCATTATATTTGTCTAGAACAGTGTTCGGCAAACTACGGTTCGAACGCTCCAAGCGACTGTTTTAAGAAACAATTGCGACTTTTGAAGTTCCCATAAATAAATTTGTATTTAAAGCGGGCAGACGTCTAGCCCGGAGGTACACGTATTTTGCTGTAAGGCCAATCACGTCAGACATCAACATCGTAATCTTAAATGTGTTGTGGCAGTAAGGTACGCCTTAAAACATTAACTACTATTTGCGACTCTGAAATTTATGAAAAAGATGTTTTAACTGTGGCTGGATCTTCTGGCTGCAAGTATGTCGGCCGCTGGCCTACAGAGCCAGTTTCGAAGGAATAGTAAAGTAAGTGTGTGTTACGCGTTGATCGTGCGGTTAAAAATACTTTGTGTTATGAAAAACTAAATCATGGCATATCGTATGTTTGTTTGCAACTTACATATTTATAATGCGTATGTTTTAAATTAAGCTCAAATTTGGCCACACAAAAATCTCTTTTTTTGACGTGACAACGTCTTAAATTAGGTTGCGACTGGGAGTCACTTATGAAAGGTGTAACGCTCGGTAACGTAACGATGAGTCACCGAACGAGAGAGCCCGCCGAATGCCTTGCGTCTCTCTCCCACTCAACTATGATCGGTCTGCCGCGCGCAGCACTAGAGAATTAGTGCATAGCTTGCAAACAAGTTATTGTATGTATATTTGTATATAAATACGTATGTATGTGTAAAGGTAAAAATAAAATTTTAATATGAAATTCAGTGCGAGATTCTTTGTATAAATTAATGTTTTAAATATAATTCTTTGTATAAATAAATGTTTTAAATTGTTACTATTATTTCATCCTTCTTCCTACTATACGAATGAATATTCACATTAAAATGATTTTACCATTCAAAGTCGTTGTCACGTAAAACTTTCGCCCGTATACCGACTTTACAGGCAACCAAATTTTTATTTGTTCTTTTGTAATAAAATTCCAGAAAATATAATAAATTTGTTTCGAAAGATATAGGAGAAACTCAAGTTCCTATATAAAATAGGGTTAGTGAGGAAAGCTTAATAAAGTAGAGTTTTCTTTTAAGTACATGGAATTAATAATACCAAAATTACTTTTAGTATTTTTATATATATAAAAAAAACATAATAATATGTATTTCTAATTTAATCAAATAATAAGTATGTTATTTAGGGTTTCTTATTTGATAACAACCCTCCTTTATGATCAAGGGGAAAGTACTCCGTCGCGCTGAGCAGCGCTCTAGGTAAATAACTGTTGGCGTTCCGTTCATTTATAGAAGAAAGTCCTATGTATGCGTATACTTTACTATTTCATCTATGCATGTACCACAACATCGGTACAGTGAGTAATAGATTCTAGGGACATCTAACCAGTTCCATGTAAAATAGTACAATAGAATGTAACTAAAATATTTATTTAATCAATAGTATAACCATGTACAAAATTAGAATAAATTTTAAATTTTAATAAAGTGTAAAACTGGAAGCATTCTTTACCTTCATCAAATATATTTCAATTAATAGTATCTCATGAAAAAGTACCTCTAAAAAGGTATATGGCGTATCTCACGATAATTGAGGTAATTATAATAAAGAATATTATTTACTTAGTCTGCTAGGATTACTACAGTTCTACGCATGAAATTTTGCCGCTGTGAAGTTCGTCACAAAAGCGTCGCAATGATGTAAAATAGGAACACGACGGAGAGGAGGACGGGTCGGGAAGCGTAATACTTGCGCAGTATATCATTCGCAGCCAATTTAAAGCGGCAGAGTTTCGTGCGTTGTGCTGTACTCAATATATTTCAACAATATCTGGGCTTTCAAACTTTGCGTTGTTTAGACTACATTTATATTGATAAATAGTAAGTTAACTATTACATAATGTGACTTATTTGTCATAAAGACAAATGTTTCACAGAAACAAAAACAAGAATCAACTAAAATAACTACAAACAACACAGCGAAAAAAAAACTCACTGAATGTGGCGAATCATGCAGGACCGGAGCAAGTGTAAAAATTGGGAAACGGTAAAATCAAAGAAGAAACTAAATAGCAACAAAACCACGCATTACAGATACTCAAAGACACGATTTTATTTCTATTACGACTTGTGGCATGTGAAAACTTTATACGAAATCTAGAAACGGTCAAACATCTCAATGGATAATTTGAATTTGTACTGCTTAAAAAGAAACAAAATTAATTGTCAAGTCCGATCGGTCTTATTTTCAAATTCTAAAAATTCATTATCATTAAATCGTGCCTTCAAGTTAAATACAATCTCAAAACCTGTTCGGCGTGTATCAGTCGACGCCTCTGAGGCAGTAACGGGGAGAATGGGCCGGTCGTGGGCGCGCGCGGCAACCGCGGATCGATGAAAGTCGTCCGCCGCATCACGTGATCGACGAAGAATTTCTGTCCATAGCCAATCGAGGATCGGAACGATAAAAACCAAAAGGAAGTTGGGAGACGATTTCATACATATGACAACCGTTGCTTGATAAGAATCGAGATAGATTACAAAACAGTTTTTACTGTTTAAATGCAGTATTACTTTTTTCTTATGAAACAAACTATAAGTTAATGCTGATAAGATTTCCATTCATTTTGCTCTAAAGATAGACTTTAAGAAAGGTAAAATACATTAATAAATGTGTAATAAACAATCTTTTAGTCACACAAATAATGTATAAGTTAATTTGTGAAATTACCAAAACTCAACAGAATCATAGTATTGCGACATCAAATACGTATCACTATAGTGGTTATATGTAAAAGAAGAAATTTCATTTAAAATATTTTGGGAAAATGTACATCTTGGAATTTGTCCTAACAACTTTTAGAGTACAACGCACGAAACTCTGCCGCTCTGAATTGCCTGAAAATAATGCGATGCGCACTTACAACGCTTTCCGGCCCTTTCTTCGTCTCCCCTGCGTCCCTCTTTTACGTTTCATGACTAATTTCACAGCGGCAGAGTTTCGTACGTTCTATTATACATATGTGATTTTGATCATGATTAAAAGGATATTTTGTTTAAAACTGACCTTGCCATTGCGATCAAGTTTAGTGTCCCAGCCGAGAGGCAAATCTTTATCGGTTTCGCTGAACATGTTGACGAGAGCGACTAAATCTCTATTGTGTTGATATCTTTCAAATGACGTAATGTCACGTCGAATCTTCGATATCATATGTTTTAAGGTTGAATTGGAGTTGTACAACGCGGATGCTTCCTAAAAATTATATTAAAAATTATAAACCCTTGCAATAAGTGGAATAAGCTATAAAACATACTTACAAAAAGAATCAATTTAAAAATACTCATTATTTTTCGAGTCTATTATAGCTTGATTTTATCATAAACATATTACATTAGGCCAATGTGTCAACGTATCTACCTGATTCATATGTAATAATGAATACAAGTCCGGCCGTGCCAAGAACTCAGCGGCGGGGTGGGGGGCTGAAGGTTGATCGCTGGTGGAAGACATTCCCGGTGTTTGTCCCTGCGCGGGCGCGCGTGACGTCGATGCGCTCGGAGGAGGAGACGCCCCGCTCACTGCTCCACTGCCGTCGTCGTCGTCCAACTGGGTGCGGGTCATGGTGCGTCTAATAGACTGATATCTGGAATTGTGATACATTATTCTTAAAATATGCCATTAATACAAGAACATTTTTTCTGCAAAAGATAGTTTTCTAGTTATAATTTTTAATTAGTTTGTCTACTATTATTTACAATTTCTTTTTAATAAAATTAATTGAAAGTATAGCAAACTTATATGTTTGGTTATTCTATATAGTAATACGACCACAAATATGAACAATATTCAAACCGTGCAATATAACTATCATTAATAGACTGAAGAAGCGAATACTTCAATTTATAAAAGCTGTTTAAAAAGTGAGACCCATATAGGTTTTTTTTTTCACATAAAAGTACTTCATAACTAGACGAAATACCAAAAATACCTTCTGTCTAACTGGCGACGTTGCACATCAGGTGCCGGTGACCTCGGTGCCGCGCCATTCGCGCCGGGCCTCTGCCAAGTGGTCGTGCGGTTTACGTGGTCGATGTAAAACACGCGCCCATGGCTATCCATGCGAGCTTCCCAGCCTGTAAGGGTGCAATGTAAAACTTAGCAAAGAGTTTGTGCCAATTTTAAACATGTTTACGATAGCGATCGTAATACACATACCGTCGTTGCGCGTGCAAAATTGCGGAAGAGCAATTTATAAATACCGCGTAACTACGTTTTCACAATTTTACAGGAAGAAGAAAAACTTAATTTGCCCGCTCAGCCTTAAAGCTACTTGCTTGACCTTACCTTAAAGGAAAATAACGGATGGACTCATAAATTGCTTAAAATTCTGTAGTGTCACTTAGGCGGTTTTGTAGCAACAAATTATAAAAAAAGTAATGTACTATTAGTAGGTATGTCGGTTTGAAAAGAACTATTTTATTAAAGGATTAAATTCATTATTAAACAAGCACAAGAAAAAAACTTTTAAAACATACACATCATCTTAGAAAAAAAAGCATAATTAAAAATTTACATTATATTAGTTACTATTCATAATCGAATGACAATGAAAACTTTTTTAGTATTAAATTAAAATATGTAAAAGTATGATGTAAAAACTAAATCTTCTAATCTTAAGAAAATTTACATATTATTAATTACTTGTGTATTATGCATATGAAATTATCAACATAATATTAAATTTTAATAAGATAGTACGTGTAATTAAGAATAATAAAAAATAAAACAGTCTCTTAGGTTGTCCTAGAATCACAACATCTTAACCTAATCTTTATTAAATATTTTGTGTGAATTAAAAGGACTTATTACTATAATACTCGAATTGGTATAGTGACAACGATGTGCTATATTTTAAATAATAAGTAGAAAAATGTAATTCAAACATAATTACATTTTTCTGCTCTTTAATTAGCACTTTCGTTTCTTAAATTATATTTTCATAAAAAAAATTCGAACAAAAGAAATAAAAATAATCCATTTAATAAATCTAACTCGCGTTAAAAAACTATAATTATGGCATTTAGGATCTTGTTAAAATAAGAATATTATTAATAAGGCTAATTATAAAAACCATCATAGTATCTAAATTATGACACTTTTAAGCTCCTGTAGGTGATTACACTTGCTTTTTGGATATTGGTTGTCTAGATTCATAAAGTGAAGTCACACTGTCAATCGAAGTTATTATCTAGGTAAACGAATAAAATCATCTGCAAAGAGAAGCTTAGTCTATTGTATGGCACAGTTCACACTTAAGTGCTTTTATATCAACGACACAGTGATGACGCATTGCTCCACCAGGTCTTACTGATTCATAAATCAGGATATCTTTAAGACCCGAAGTTTTTAAAAAACGTATAGTCGGGCGTAATAATTTCGTAAGGAATCAGTACTTTTTGACCTCCTACATTACACTAGGGTATTGTGAGGGTAAGGGATTGTGTGTAAAAAGATTTCCCGATTTTGAACTTCCTCTCAATGAAGGAGCGAATCGCATTCACTTTCATCTGCGTATGACTTTTTTCCAGGTATTTCCGAGTTGTTATTACGTTTTTAGCCACACCAAAACGCGACAACGCATTTGATACATTATTTATATTCTGTGCAGTACAGCCATCTGTAAATAATACATCATCCTTGGAATCATTATCCAGTGAATTAGTTAAATAATCCACAAAAAAATATGTGCACATGTGGCTTTTAAGTTGTACGCAGTCTCGTCGAACCAGTAACATCTGACACCATTATTGCCCAGATTGTAGACTGAAAACTTCTACACAGCTAGTGTTTTTTTTTTTTTAATAAAATTCACTGGCATTGAGGAAAGGACACAGTTTTACAGTAGTTAAGATCTGCTGTTAATACATGTGATTCCTTTTTCTGCTGCTAGTTTTTCAAAGTATTCAGTTCTAGCTAAGTCTTTCAGTTCAATATGTTTTGGAATACTGCTCGTCTGATATATAATATTATCTGCTTCGTGAGTGCAGCAACGCTAGTCCTTTTTAGGTTAAAACAGTCTGATATTCTCTTCAAATAAAACGCCTTTAAATATCTTGACACCAGAGATTCATTTCTCGAAACAAAACAGTCTACATAGGAAAGACGCAATTGTATTTTTAATTGTGTTATGGTTTCTATATATAATTTCGAACTATATTTAGAAATATAAATACTTAATTTTCCTAGTTATAGGTTTCTCATCCATAAATAAAGATATATAGATACATTTTCTTTTCTTGCCAATTCATTTTCCATTAGGTTTTAAAATTTTCTGATTTAAATTCTTCTGTCAATTTTAAACAAAATAAGCATTGTCACTGAAACATCACATTAACATACATATTGGACTCATAATTCTAGCTGGTTTTGAATCATTATGAACAAATTTGTAACTTTTTTATACAAATATCTCCCATCATAGTCTGCCGCTTATTTTTCGTCATATTTATCTAATAGAGATTTTTGATGTGAAATATCTATAGACGCAGGGTAAACTGGATTATTGGCGTGGCGACGCTTGCCGTGGCGACGGGTCGCCACGCTATATACTATAGACATATACAGTCCACAGGTAGTAGTGTGTACGATGTGGCGACGCGTAGTCATGCGCAAGCGACTTTGCGACTCCCTTCTCAATCGGTTCGATGGTGGTGTTTATTACGTTATACATAACCTGTGTTTACTTGAAAAAATAGATTTTGTATTTAATGAAAATAAATGTTAATTAAATAAATAGTCATCATTTTCTGTAAAAAATTCGTCATATTTAATTTTACCATTATGCTATATTTAGTTCCTGTTGTAACCTTGTCTTTAATGCACATTACTTGTACAAACTCGATGTTTCACATCTGCCAGGCGTCCCGTGACAGCTCACATTTTTTTTATTGGTTAATAATTCAAATTCTGTGAGATCTAGTAGCCAATCCGTTTTAAGAATGTGTTGCCATGATATTTCAATTTTGCTCCTTTTTCTGTTATACAGTAATTACAAACTACTCTTCAACGGCAATGCACGCAACAACAGTACAACAATTTAAGGTTTCAACCTACCTGAAGATTATCAAAACATTGAAAATTAGAAGTGAAACGCATTATACTCCAAAAGATTTACACTTTGATTTACCATAAAAATTTGTGGAGAATTTGTTTATGAATGACTGACCTTTTTCTATTTTCCATTCAAAATCCTAAATTAGTAGATACAGACTACTATGTGTGACTGTACTATAGTGAATACGAATATAGTGATTAATTATAGTTCCTTAGTTTGTGTGCCTTATAAATCAAGTGCCATACATGATTTTTGGTCTCAAAGACCTCAAAAACACATAAATAAATTTGTTTTCGAGCAATCCAAGCTCGAATCTTCTCATGTAGCCATTAATGTATGTATGAATTGTATAACACTTGTTGCGCGTTTTTTTTTAAGATATTATGTGACTTTTAATACACCAAATGCTATATTAAGGTAAGTACATGCAGTATGTACGCCTTAATTTGATAAAAATACAAAGGCGAATTCAAAGAAAGTAGCTACAAAGCAATGGCGTAGTGTAAAAAAGTTAATGTTTTTGTATTTGAGTTTATTTGGGCTGGATTGCGACAATAAACGTGTTCAGTGTTGTACAGTAAATTATAGACACTTCTCGATATATAACAAACGTTTTTATAGCTTTTATTCAGCCTCTTGGTGCTATGGTTTATGGATTTGATCAGTTAAATATTTTTTAATGAGATAGATTACTTAATATCAATACTGGATACGGCTACGAAATGCAAAAATAAAATATTTTAAAACATTATAATATGAATAATAGCGGTAATAGATGGTACATTTAATGAACATTAAATTTAATTTAGTAATATATGTAGTAACTAGACCACAATTTTATTAACAGAAGCAGTCCCCCAAAATTGATCAAACTGTAAAAATATTGAATCTTATAATAAAATACTAAATATTGCTGGTTTAATTTGATTTATACATTTATTTGTCTCTTTAATTTACTAAATTAAAGTACTAACTTTACTGTGAAATAGCATTACCTCTAATATAATGTTTATTATTATTCATGCTATCCATCTTGTTACTAGTGAAGATTAACTTTTGTTGTGTTTGAAATTCATGACTTACATGTATATTTCTTAACATTAAATACTAGTGGTACACATTAAGAAGTTTTCTAATATACAATAGATAAAGTGAAATTATGCAAAGCAATATTTACGTGTGTATTTTACTATACGAAAATTGTAGAGTGACAATAACAGCCCTTTATAAAAGCTACTTTGGTGATCTTTTTATTTACTTGTCATTAAAAAATATTATAATACTTCAATATCTATAATGAAGTAATAAAATGAAGAAAATATCACTAATAGAGACAAGGGTTATCCAGTGTATACTTGTAATTTCCTACCTATTTCACCTCAAACTTTCACGAATGACCCTGAATACATACTACAACCTGCCAAAATTGGTTTCATAAGTTCTATAATTGATAGAATTTAATAATAATAACAGTAGTGTAATCTTACCCGCAGGTAAAGGTTCTTCGCATTCGATGATTCCGCCAATCATATTAGCGGGAAAATCTCCTGTTAACGCCATTTGCCTTGACGCCCTCTCTGGAATGGACGGCAGTCTGATTCCGGCCATGTGCCGTAGCGGTGTCGGCGACGCCACCGTGTTATCGTTATCATCGCTGTCTTCGTGCATCCTCTGTCTCCTTAGAACTACATCTTCCGGTGGTCCAGCATGCACTATCGTGAAATGATTGCTATTAATAAATTCTAGGTTAGGTGATCTAATCTCGGAAGTCCTTAATTCGTTAGTAAACTCGCCTAAACGGAAATCTTCCTGAAGATTTGTATTCTGTACGGGCGGTGGGTGTAAATCTGGAGGCGGCAGTGGTCTCGGTCTTCTCGCGTGATGCGTCGGCGTGGGGGGACACTGCGGCGCGGTCGCGGCGGCTAGTGCCGCCACTCGCGTTAAGGCTCTAGGATGCGGTCTCATTGGACTCTCGGAGGTTCCTCTCGTTTTATTAGCGATATTTTGAGGAGAATGTTTTGGAGTGCCTTCACAGCCCAGACTGTTTAAAAGATGTCGAGGAAGACTCGAATGTGTCGGCGTAGCGTTTTCCAAAGAATGCTTCCTATTCAGTAGCGTCGTGCCCATGTTTGGTAAGGTTTTTACGGATTCCTCTACTGGGGTCGTAGACTGCGATGAGTTACATGAGCTGGTCGAACTTATAGCGTTCTTCATAGAAGAATTATGTTCCACGTCAGGCATAGACATATTGAGGAACGCCGTCATCATGGCGGGAGCACTACCCATGTTGCAATTAATAGCTCGACCAGAACTTTGACGAGTTAAAGGTTTATGAGTTTTGAAAGTGGCTAATTCTTTTTCTTCTATTTGATTTCTATTATCATCTTCAAATTCAGACTCATTACTTATCTGATTCAAAAATATGTGACTCGCTTTTTCTTCAGATTTAGTAATATTACTTTCATCGACAGATGTCGTCGGTACATTAGCTTTATCTTGTCTGGTGAACGTAGTAGTGATATAATTGTCAGGGCCTATATCTTTTATAAACATTAATTTATTCCTACTTATGCTCGGAGAGCCATCAGGTACATCTTTCGATTTCTTATCATCTAATAACTTACTTAATTTAAAAGAACAAACAGTCGATTCTCCCAAACTGCCGTCCGTTTCAGGCGTAGCCAAGGGAGCTACAGTCTGCGCACCTTTTAGAAAACTTATCGTAGACGGTATAGCCGATTGTTTAGTCGAAAAAAATTCCCCTGGTTTAAAATCATTAATATCTCCTTGCAGAAGAGCGGAATTTGTGATATTGTTATCAGTAAAAAACTGTTCGTCTGTATCAATCAATTCAAATGTAAATGTGTCTTCGGGCTTTGTAAGTTTTTTTGGCTTTCTATGTCGAGGTACGTGCGGTGGAGATAGGGCGTGCATCCTCTCTAGGGGCTTGTGAGACTGCCTGGGCGGTAGAGGCGGCACGGGCGACTTTTCAGCGTCGTTTGGCACGTTGGCTCCCTCTACGTCGTATACGAATTTCATAATTTTACACGGGTTCTTTGGTGACCATATCTTATAATATTCCGTTCCGGGGGATATCGGGGAAACGGGACCGTTGTTGGGTTTGACTTTCTTTTTGACGCCGTTCAGCGCGCGCCCCCCGCCGGTGTCGACGGGCGGCGGGCATTTCTTTTTGACACCCTTAGCCGA